>CATIWO010439029.1:0-25838 GCA_949673435.1 Macaranga tanarius
ATTAACACCAGAAATTTGTAAATCATTAACCCGTAAATTCTCCAGACCATCAATTATAGGCGTAACAGGCTTATAATTATTGTTATTTAGAAGCCAAGGATTCTGCCACACTTTTATGCTTAGACCATCACCAATTTTCCATCGGTTACCAGCTTCAAGGATCGAGCGAGCTTTCCAAACACTCCGCCACACAAGACTAGGATTAGTACCTAGATTTGAAGTGAGAAAATCCCCATTTGGATAATATCTAGCTTTGATGAGATGACTAGACAGAGCATTGGGATTGAAAAGCAAGTGCCATCCCTGTTTAGCAACCATTGCTAAATTAAAAGAGTGTAAATGTCGAAAACTAAGTCCACCAAATTTTTTTCTCTGACAAAGATTATTCCATGACAACCAGTGAATACGCCTTTTATTACCTCTATTTGAGCCCCACCAAAAAGAGTTCATCATTCGTTGAAGTTCATCACACAAAGATGTAGGCAACAAGAAAGTACTCATACAAAATGAGGGAATGGCTTGAGCAACGGATTTGAGAAGCACCTCTTTCCCTGCAGAAGAGAGAAGTTTTGATTGCCATCCACTAAGCTTTTGCCAAAGCTTGTGATGAAGGAAACTAAAAATGGCCCTTTTGTTACGACCAATAAGAGAGGGGAGACTAAGATACCTTCCCGTATTCAACGGAGAATAAACCTGTAAGGTGGACATAATATCATCTCTAAGAGCAGCAGAGATGTTAGAGCTAAAAAAGATCCCGGACTTATTCAAATTTACAGCTTGACTTGAAAGTTGCTCATAATTAGAAAGAATTGATTGCATTACCCTACATTCCGAGATCGAAGCCTTGAAGAAAAATAGGCTATCATCAGCAAAAAGGAGATGAGAGATACTGAGCACTCCTCTACAAACCCGATAACCATGGAGGAGACTTTGAGATTCTGCTTTTTTAATCAATAAAGACAAGTCCTCCGCACAAAAAATGAAAAGAAGAGGCGATAAAGGGCATCCTTGTCGAAGCCCTCTAGCTGGAATTATAGGACCCACCTCACTACCATTCACAAGAACCTGATAACGCAATGAAGTAACACAGAGCATCATCCATCTCACCCATTTAACATCAAAACCAAACTGGAGAAGAATATCATGAAGATACGACCAAAGAATCCTGTCATAAGCCTTGCTATCAATTTTAAAGGCAACAACACCATTTTTACCTGAAGTTTTACACTTCATACTATGAATAGTTTTGAATGCAACAACCACATTATCAATGATCGACCAGCTTGAAATAAAAGCCGATTGTTCTTCAGAAATAAGATTAGGAAGAACACATCGAAGACAGTTAGCGAGAACTTTAGCAACAATCTTATATGTGACATTACATAAAGAGATTGGGCGGAGATCTTTCATAGACACCGGATTCTGCTTTTTAGGAATAAGAGCAATCAAAGTATCATTGAGATTAACTGGAAAAGCACAATTGTCTAGCCAGTGCTTAGCCTCCAAAAAAAGATTAGGACCCACTGTAGACCAAAAATTTTAAAAGAAAGCCAGATTGAGACTGTCTAGCCCTGGAGCTTTATCCGGGTGCATTTGAGAAATAGCACGCTTGAATTCATCCATAGTGAAAGGAGCCAACAGAAGAGAATTATCAAAATTGGAAATTCTATTCTGAATAAAAGATAAATCTGAAGTATTAGAATCATTATTAACAGCGAAAAGATTTGAGAAATAATCAGAAGCAAGACTACAAAGGCCCTCATGATCTTTAATCCAGTTACCGCCATCATCCTGAAGCTGAGAGATATGATTAGTACGGTGATGAGAAGAAGCCATTGCGTGAAAATATTTACTGTTCCTATCTCCCGACTTGAGCCAAAAAACCTTAGATCGTTGACGCCAATAAGTATCTTCCGATTCTAAGAGAGACAGCATATCACACTTAAGAGCCTCAAGATGATTTGGGTCAGGGGAGGACCGATTCATCTCCAAATAAAGTTCAGCTTTAGAATTGCGAATTCGACTAGTGAATTGACGACTGAAATTCTGACCCCAACCTTTCATAGTGTCTGAACAAATATCCAGCCTATCCATGAAAGGATTAGCACGGTAAGAGTTCCAACAAGAACGAATTACATCACCAAACTCATATTCTTATAGCCATTGATTCTCAAATATGAATTTGTGAGTTTTTTAATCTTTGATGAAGGACATAGCTGAAGTTCAATAGGTTTGTGATTAAAAGTTGGCGCAAAAATACAAGAGAGCCGAGCTAAAGGGAACAAGGCCAACCAGCTCGATGAGACCAGACATCGATCAAGATGTTCCTCTATAAAAGCATCTGAACCCCTGCTTTTCTCCCAAGTGAAAGAGTAACCATTGAGAGGAAGATCAGTAAGGCAGCAATCATCAAGGACGAGTCTGAAATTGTGAATAAGATATTCTGGATGAGGGGAGGAACCATATTTATCCTCTTGGCATAACAGTTCATTGAAATCCCCCATAATACACCAGGGGAGGCTAGATTGATCATGCAAGGTACGTAAAGTGCTCCAAGATTTAACACGTCTAGAACGATCGGGTTGCCCATAAAAGCCAGTGAAATGCCAAGCGGGAGAATTAACAATAGACATCTCCGCATCAATATGATATTTAGAAAAATTTTGAATATTAACATTCAAAGAGTCATGCTATAGAAGAGCAAGACCACCACTCCTTCTATCCCTGTCAACACAAAAATAACCAGAAAAACCGAGCTTGCATTTTATTTCAGCAATCTTATTAGAATTAACAAGAGTTTCAAGCAGAAAAATAAAAGTAGGCCTACGAGAGATCACAAGATCCCTAAGAACTAAAACTGCTCGTGGATTGCCTAAACCACGACAGTTCCAACTGAGGCCTAACATTGATTGCGGCGGGGTCCCAAGCCAAACCCGGCCGATACAGTTGTAGTTTGGGAAGACACAGCAAGACAAGATTCGTCAAGCCTATCATCTTTGTTAGGGTCAATGTTTTCAGAAGAAACATTATGTACACAAGCATCAATGGATGCAGGGAGAACTCTTTTCCACTTTTTATCCTCAAGCAAATCCATCTTAAGTTGTTCGTCTGCTTGGATATCCATGGGTTTGGTAGAGGAACCCACAACAGGCCCAAGAGTGCTCAAGAATCTAGGCCCATTAGAAGTATTGTAACCAGTACCGGGATTATGGGAATTCAAATGAATCAAATTTAAATTTTCATGATGTACCAAACCCGATCCCTTGTTCACAGTCGAGATATTCGGAGTCATCTTAACCCAAAAATTCCCACCATCACGAAGCCAGCGATCCCCATCTCCATCAGTTCAGCGGGAAGGGGCTTTCAACCAGGGACCCCAGTCTCTTTTAAGAGATTCAGAAGCAGATGATAAGAGTTGAGGACAAAAATTCTCCGTATATTGAAAAAGTCCACAGAGAAAACAGAAAAAATAGATTTTCTCACATTTGAAATGAACAAGACTCCAAACCCCTCCTGGAGTTTTTATTTTCTTCCATCATTTGAGAGGATGGTGAACGTTTAATCGAACCCGGATGCACATGAAAGTTTGCCATAGACCAGAGTTATTACCTGGATCATAATCCAGAAATACCCCAACAAAGTCACCAAGCTGTTTTCCCACCACCTTTGAAATGAAGCCTACCGGAATATCATAAATCTAAACCCACACATCCACCGAATCTAAAGACACTAGAGAGGGTACCTCTCCCTGCTTAAGATGATGAAACAAAAGAAAAAAACCATCAAAAGACCAAGGTCCACCATCACATACACGTCGAAGATCCATCTGATTGAAAAACTGAAATAAAAAATGACCACCTGGTAGCTCTTTGATACAGATCCCTTTATCTGGTCCAAACACTCACCATTCGATGTTTATTGCACGAAAATTGATTCCTCGACTGGCTAGGAATTGACCAATAAGGCAAAACTCGTTGAAATCTGATTGATCATCTGAGACTGGGCAATCGAACTCTATACCGACATCTTTATCATCCCTCAAAGAGAGATTAGCAAAAGATGATTCCATGATGAAAAGAATAAAACATTAAAAAAAATAACAGAACCTCAACTGGGAGGAAAAACCCTAATTCTCAACTATAGAGAGAAAACTTTATAAGTGCACTTAGTGATTCATGCTATGGTAGAATACTTTATTAGTTGGAATTTAAAATTAATAAATAAGTGCAGTTTGTCACATAAGAATATTTTTAAACTATCGTAACATAAAATGGGCTTGTAAGGTCAATTTGTGGGCCACCCAATAATAGATAAAGGATTTATAAGGTTAATCTATGGACTACCAAATAATAGAACACACATGCCTAGCTTTAACACACATCCAATTTACAGATGACACCTTATTGTTCGGAAGGGCTGATACTCAAGAAACCCAAACTCTGGGCAAGGTTCTCCACTTCTATTCAATGGCTTCGGGTCACCATATTAACTACAACAAATCAGGGATCATTTTCAGCGCTAACACTCCACATAATGTCAAACATCAAATCTACAATCTCCTGATAATACAAGAAGTGAAGGCTCTTTCTAAGTACCTGGGCATACCAGCCGAGTAGGGTAGAACAAGAACTCAACTCTTCAATACTTTGTGCGAGAGAATAATGTAAAAAATAGTAAGCTGGAAGAATAAATTCCTTTTACATGCCGGAAAAGATGTTCTAATTAAGGTCGTACTCCAAGCAATCCTAAGCTATGTTATGTCAATTTTTAATATTCCTCAAGCTATCATCTTTAGACTACAATAAATGATAAATAAGTTCTGGTGGACTCAAGACATGGGAAAGAAGACCATACACTAGGTGGCTGGGCAAGTGCTAGCCACAAAAAAAGCTGATGGTGGACTTGGTTTCAGGGACCTCCAATTATTCAACACTGCCCTATTAGCTAAACAAAGTTAGAACTTAATCACAAATCCCAATTCTCTTTATGCAAAACTTCTTAAGAGCCTATATTATCCTCATTCTAGTTTTGTGAATGCCAAACCAGGTTATAGACCTTTATGGATATGGTCCAGCATTCTTCAAGGTCGTATCGTCATCTTGGAGGGCAGTCGATGGAATATTGCGTCTGGAAATCGTGTCGACATATGGAATGACAATTGGATTCCAATAACACCTGGCTTTCTTATGCAGTTAAGAGCTCCTGAAGGTACAACATACAGGCTAGTGAGGGATTTGATACTTCCAGACCACTTGGGATGGAATCTAGCAGTGCTTAATCAGCTTTTTAGCCTAACAGAGGCAAGAGAGATTGAAAAAATCTCGATCACATCAAGGATGGAAACATATAAAATAGTGTGGCATCATGAGAAGCATGGAAAGTACTCAGTTCGCTCGGGTTACCATTTCCTAAAAAATCAACAGAATATCTTACAACGCAGCAATAGGGCAAGGAACTCACATAATCCACCCGCATCTCTTTGGAAGTCTATATGGTGCTTGGAGGTACCATCAAAGGTCAAAATTTTCATTTGGCACTGTATTACAAATTTTGTTGCAACAATGACCAATCTGAATAAGAGAGGCTGCAACAACACTGCTCAATGCCCCATATATCATAATGCTGAAGAATTAATTGAACATGCCTTATTTTTGTGTGCGAAAGAAAAGTTAGTTTGG
The DNA here is from genome assembly GCA_949673435.1 of Macaranga tanarius. NCBI lineage: Eukaryota > Viridiplantae > Streptophyta > Magnoliopsida > Malpighiales > Euphorbiaceae > Macaranga > Macaranga tanarius. The sequence continues at coordinate 5,679 of CATIWO010439029.1, forward strand.
TTTGGCACTACTTTATCATATACATCTAACGACAAAGGTTTCCAGTCTTTTGTACATTGGTGGCAAAAAGCTCAGGAGCTATTTTCCAATGAAGGGCTAACAGACCACATAGCTTTATTGGCAATCATATGTCGGCAAATTTGGAAACATAGGAATTATAAAATTTTCAACCAAGAGGCATATGATCTAAGATCAGTCACCACGAAGATAAAAGACCAGTTGAAGGAATTTACAGAGGAAAATCAAATGAGGACTAGCCTGTAAAATGCCCAACAAACCTGAGAGCTCAATTGGGAGAAACCTGGCCAAGGTAAGCTCAAAATAAATGTGATGCAGCCTACAATGGTGAAAGCCATGAAGCGCAATTGGCTTTTATTTATAGAAATCATGAAGGCAAAATGCTTAAAGCTGCAACGAGAAGGCAAAGGTGCAACTCATCATTGGTAGTAGAGACATTAGCCATAAGAGAAGCAGTCCAATATGCACACCAATACTGCTTACAAGAGGTTACCATCGAATCGGATTCAAAAGTCACAATTGATGAGATCAATAGCACTGAGGAAGTAACCAGGTGGGAGGTAATAGCCATAGTAGAAGAGGTACAGAGGCTAAGGCAAGAAGTGGGCATCATTTCCTTCCAACATATGAAGAGAGAACAAAACAAAGTGGCTCATTGGCTAACAAAGAATGCATTTGTTTATGATGTAGTAGATATTGGAAGCAATATTCCACCACAACTATATCTATTGCTCCAATCTGATGATGTAATCCATTTTGGTTAAGTGAATGACATATTCACCATGTTTAAAAAAAAATAGAACAAAAGGTCTAAAATACAAATAAAATACAAAATTCATGATTTTTTACCATGTATTGATCTAAATAACTCAAACTATCTTTTTCTACATCAAAACCTTAGCTATAATGAATATTCTTTTACAATATCCCTTCATCTTATTGTTTTGAATAGCTCTAGATCTGAAGACGCCCATGTAGGAAGTAGTGACCGAAGGTTGAGGCCGCACCATCACCAGAACCACCAAGCAAAGCTAAGTTTTGCTACTACAATAATTACTATTTTTGGATGCAAATTCGCAAGTATATGAAATTAACAAGTAGTATATTTTAGATATCATTCCCATATAGATTACAATCTATCCATCAACTAATTTCTTTCTAATTATTTAAGGCTTCATAATTAAATTTAATCTAACTAAAACTACTAAATTAATAAACAACTAAAATCTAAATAAAATATATCAATAATGCTTATTTGCTCGGAATTGATCATTTTCATAATCATTAAGTTAATATAATTAAAGAATCTATTCATCATGTATATCCGATTTTCCTAAAATTCTTAACTACTCTTTCTCAAGATCTAATCAAAATTAATTTATAATTCTAAATAAGATTAATCAAACCTAACTCTCGTTGTAATTTGTTAATTTATACTCAAAATCATAAATCATAATACACAACTCAATTGGATTCCCCCTTTTATTTATATTATCTCTAATTATAAATAAAATATAAATAAAAAGGGGTTTATGTTCATAAATAATTAGAATTATGATTTCTCATTCTATAACCTAACTAAAATCATGTTAATGGTGATCAAATATTAACATGCATTAAGATCAATGAACATGATATGCAAGAAACTAATAGATTCATTAAACTAGAAAACTCAAATCATAGTCCGAATATTAATTCCTAACAATTAAAAATCTAGCCTAACATAATATAAATTATCCCAACAAAATCACAAGTCAAACCCATAAAATTGATACAAGAAAAAATGAAAAAAAGTTTGGAATAAACATTCTTCTATCTTCAATCCTCCATTCTTGATCTCTAATTGTAGGTTACTGTGCCTCCTAATGCATTTTTTTCTCCTCAAAATACGTCCACAATATTGCTCTTTTATAACCATTAACAGATAAATCCTAAGAGTCCCCTCAAGTTAAGCCACTTCAATAATATTTATCACAAAAATCGCATTACTTGCAATTGCATATTTTTTGCAATCACAACAGCAACCTTTAAAAATTTCCCGCACCGAACCTGCGATTACAGAAAATTTGCAATCGCAACAGTAACCACATGCACTTCTATTCGCTTCAAACTTGCGACCGCAAGTAATATGCAATTGTAACAGATTCGACTCCTCTTTCCTTCAACCTTGACCTGCAATTGCAACTGCATGCACCCTTCTTTGCACAAACTCCTCCTTACCTTAACCCTCTGTTTGGATGGGGTGAGTTCATGGTTCATTAAGGAAGGGTAAGGAAGGGAAGGTGAGGGAAGAGAAGGTATATTATTTAACTGTTGTTTGGGAAAAAGTGAGGTGAGGTAAGAGTTATATGAATGAGTTATGTATTTAAAAGATATAAATATCCCTAGTTATGTTAAATAATATTTATTTTATTTAACTTAAATAATAATAATAATAATAATAATAATAATAATAATAATAATAATAAATTTTTTTTCAATAATTTTTTTTTATTTAACTTATAAAATAATAATAATATTTAATTTGTTTTCAGATGTTATGACAATATCGGAATTTTAACTTAATAAGAAGGACAATATTGGAAAAAAATATTAAACCCTCACTTCCCTTCCTTACACCCCAAATCGGGGTGAGTAAAAGCCACGAAAAATTCTGTACGGCTGGTTACCCCATCCCCATCCTTCCCCCTCCTTCACCGTCTATTTCTTTCTCCCAAACAGCCATCATCCCTTACTTTCCCTTGCTTCTCCTTCCCTAAACCCCTCCCAAACATAGCGTAAATCACCTAATCTTTTTCACCTACAAAAATAGAAATCCAAGTATAAAATTACAAAGGACTAACCAATTTAACCTATTTTCTACTTGCTAAACAACATTAAACATAATAAAACAACCTAAAAACTAATGCAATTCTCATGCAATCAATTACAACTCTCTCAGCCATGACATTTTGCAATACTAGAAGCCAAACAAAAAAAAGAGAAGTGGTGGTGGATCTTTATAGTTTAAAATAAAAAAATGAACCCATAAATAGTAGATCAATAAACCCACATAAGGCGTAGCTAGATCTCCTTCTTCTGAGAAGAGTTAAGAAGATGAAAGACTAACAAAATAAAAAAATAGAAACAAAATAAAACATTTGTTGCTGCTGACGACATCTAAATGTTTGGTGCTAACGGCTACAGTTTTCACCAAAAGAAAAAAAACTCTAGGACAACTGAAGAGATAAATCAGAGCTCTTAAGGGAGAGAGAAGGTGTTAGTTTTGAGGGATTGATCTTTAACCTTCCACAAAAATGATTTCAAAAATTACTAACTATTAACAAAATAACCTCTTAGCCCTAGGAGAAAAAAAAAAAAAAAAAGACAAACGTACCACAAAAAGCATTTTTGACTTTTTTCCATAATAAGTAGTAAATTTAACTAAGATGTTACGATTTCACTTTTAATTATACTGTAAAAAAATGATATATGATTTATAAGTAAGTTTTCCAGAAAACAGACATGCTAAAAAAACATTCTTGATTCTTTTCCATAATAAGTAGTAAAGTTAACTAAAATGGTACACTTTCACTTCTAATTATACTTTAAAAAATGATATATGATTTGTTTTCAAAAAAAAAAAGTGATAGATGATTTATAAATAAATTTTGAGAGGTAGTTGAATAGAATTTTAATTTATTATTTTATATCTAATTTTAAAAATAAGCACCTAGTCTATAAATTTTACATGCACATACCCAACAGAGTATTTTAAAAATAAGCACTTAATCTATAAATTTTGCATGCACATACCCAACAGTAGGGGTGTAAACGAGCCGAGCCGAGCTGAGCTTTGGCTAGCTCAGGTTTGGTTCGTTTATAAACGAGCCGAGCTCGAATCGAGCTCATTAGGCCGCTAAGTGTTCGCGAGCTGTTCACGAGCCTAAAAAAGCTAAATTTTTTTTTAAAAATACAGTGTATAAATTTAAATTATTCATTAAAATAATTTATTTACTAAATAATTTATTATAAAATTATAATTTTTTGTAATAATATATTTTTAAAATATTTAAATGAATAAAAATTTATATATTGTATATCTCAAATTAAATTATTAATTTATTAAAATTACGAGCCGGTTCGCGAGCTTTTATTCGAGCTTGTTCATGAGCTTTCACGAGCCGAGCTTTGCATAGTTTGAGCTCGGCTCGTTTATTAAACGAGCTTCAATATATGAGCTTGAACGAGCTGAGCGCCAAGCTGTTCGTGAGCGGCTCTGTTCGTTTATACCCCTAGGCAGTGGAAATATGCTTTTGTGACAAGCTTTCGGTGATCAAATAACTTGTCTTTGACAAAACTACATTTGCATTGCATATTTAAAGACTTTTCACAGTTCCCTTACAAAATATAAGGAGCACCACAAAGCACTGTCTTTAACAATGCTTAAATATACCAAAAAAAATTCACATTTCCAAAAAGGACTATAGTAATCAACTGTAGTATTACAAGTTCTAAATTTAAGTTGCATCATATATCTTCAAAGGCACATGGGCAATGTCAATCCCAGTTGTATAATTTGAGTCAACTCTGTGTCATTGCCTTGACCCCCACTGTCATTACATTTACCCCCACTATGATGCTGGGATCTTTCACATCTTGCTTTCTACAAATTCAAGATATGGTGTAAATTAAGATGGTTAAAGGAAATTAAGCCATTCACATGTAAATAAGAAATGTGTAACCCGCAGAGTTGAAGTAGTTATGAATTTCTTTCCAAATTTCTTGAAGCCATCTTTCTTCTGTGACATGAATTAGGGCTCACGTTCATTACTTAATTTCCTTTCTTTTCCTTGTAAATGACTCTTTAGTAACTTGTTTTTAGCTATACCAGATTCAAATATTATTACTAACATACATCGATAATTATATGCTTAAACCTCTTGGAATGCAGACTAACTAGAATATTAACTTACTGCTGCATCCAAATTTGTGTACACTCTATAACCTTTAGGAGGCTGTGACCTAAGTATTGGAACGTACTTTAGCTGTCCTCTATGCCTTCGTATGTATGGATTTTTGCTTGTTAATTTTTCAGGACTGCCAAATCTCAAGATTGATTTATCAAACTTAGTAAGTTGGCTAGTAGAGTTTGAATGAGATTGAACTGACTCATTAGTTTCCTTATGTTGCTTAAAAGACTCAGTTCTTTCTTCATTTCTGGGAGGCTTATTAGTTCCCTTAGGTTGCTTATTTCTTGGAGGCACATTTGAAGGTTGCTTATTTCTGAGAGGCTCATTTTTTGGTAATAGATCAGATGTTGTATTCTTAGTTATTGTTTGTTTAACAACCTGTAAATCACCAAACTAATATATATGAGCACTATTTTACATGCAATAACTAGATTTTATCAAATAGCAAAAATGTTTAAATTATTATCAACTTTTAGTTTTGGTGGTCTATTCGAGCTTTCCCTTGAAGGCCCTAAATGAACAACCTATAACTCCAACAAAATATGTAAGTTAGACTGTTGCAATTACACATCAAACCTATAAATCCAACAACAATGACATCAAACAGATAACTTACTTGTGATTCTAATTGACCTCCAGATTGTGATGCATTTTCTTTCAAGGATGGACATGACTTTTTATTATGCCCTTTTCTGAAAGCAGGCTTGATATGTCATCACCCTCCCTTTCCTGGATAATTTGTAGCCACTTTCAATTTCACTATCTTCCTTTCTTCTATTTCTAGCATGTCTACCAGGCATTTTCTTATAAGGAGGAGGCTGTGGAGGTTCAATGCCTCTCTTCTCCCAAAGCTTTTGAACCATTCATTAGCTTCATCATATTACTATATACTTTAAGGTATGTAGACTTACCGTAACAGGCATCTACATACTTGGTAGGGTCATGTTGAATGTGATTAATTGCGCAAATTGCGACAAGGGATCCCAGTCAAATCCCATTTCCTGCATAGGCAGGTTCTACCATCCAAATTAACAACATAAATGTCCCTTTTATGACCTACCTCAAAACTTGAATCATCATTCTATATAATTTCACATTCTTCTCACACTCTGATGTTGTCATATAACTTCTTTCTAATTCTTGTTCCAAAATCACCAATCTATTTATTAGTCAACTCTCAGTTAGTGACCAACTTTTTCATCACCATCTTTCTTATATCTTCCAACGTAATATACACATTCTTTATTTTAGCTTCTATTATTTTTTCATTGAAAGCTTCCACTAAATTATTGTCTACTATGTCATTTTTTACCTCATTTTTGAGGTATACCCTGCACTAATGCCTCGGATGAGTTATCAGCATATCTTCAAATCCACTTGGTGTCATTTTCTTCATCTCAGTCATGTTCTCTTCCAAATCAAGAATGTTTGTGGACTTAGCATAAGTCCAGAATAGCTTCTGTAGGTTTTTATTTCTTCCATGCCTTTTTCTCTAATTTGCATAAAAGTGCCTTCTACAGCACCTATACTCCACCTCAGGCAACAAAGTTACAACACCATCTAGTAGGCCCTATTCAAATCAACACATGCAAATAAAAGACATGTATTATATGGCAGCAACATTTACACATTGAAACCAACAAATTATAGTAAGATTTAAACATATATAAGTACCTTCTGTTGGTCAGTTATTACTGTCCATCCACTATCGTCTTCAAGTCCCAAATCATATTCGAGCAAACCCAAGAACCACATCTATGTTGATTTCCTTTCACCATCAACAACTTCCTAGGCCATGGGGAACATTTGATTGTTCCTATCTCTTTCCACAGCTACTAAAGCCTCTCCTTTTATTGCTCCCTTCAAAAATAGTCATATAAACTTAGTACCTTCCTACAGCCACTTAATAACCCTTTCTTTAAGTAAACAATTAAGATATATAACATCTCAAATATAGGCAGTTGTTCTCGACTTAGTTTGTACAAATTCATGGCAATTGTGCTCTCCTCATTTAACCTCTCAATCTCCCCCAAGTAATTCCATAATAATGCAAACTCTTTTTTGACATCTATTTGAAGTTTAGCACGCATACGCTCCTTTGATCTCTCAACCTTTGTTAAACTCATATCAAGCTTCAAATCCTCCTTGATTAAATCCTTCAAATCTGTCAATCTTAAAGATGCAATTGACTTGTATTTTTATAAGTAATTCAAGGCAACCCATTTTGTGGTCACTCTCCTATTTTTGAATGTCACAGAGTAACTGTAGTTTGGCATATATGTCTTCACAATCAACCCCTTTGCTACACTTTCTTTTGAAGCAAAGATATGGAACTGACAGTTTGACTTTGCTTAACACAGTTGACCCTGACCTCTTCCTTAGTATTCCTCACAAGTTTAATCTCCCTTTTTTCTTGAACTGCAAACTTCACAAGTGCATTTTTTAATTGTTTTGCACTGTGTAAACGCATTCCCAAGTTCAAATTGATCTTCTCAGCATTTAGCTCAAAATCAACATACTTGTTTTCCTTCTCCTGCCACGATCATCATCTTCTTTATCAATACTAATTGCACTACAGTAGTGATGCAGCAAAAAAAAAAAAAAAAAAAAAAAAAGAGTAGATGATTAGGGTTAGAACAATAGAAAATAATTAGAGTTAATAACCTCTAAATTATTATTAAATTGAAATCAAAATAAAAATACTATGAAACAACTCTTTGCAGGCTCCTTATTTATAGTAGTTGGAGGAGTAAATCCTAAAGGAATAAGGAATAAGGAATAAGGAATAAGGAATAAGGAATAAGGAATACTAATAAAAGAAGAAAACTAAATAAGAAAATATAAATCCTAACCCTATAAGGAACCCTTCCTAAATAAATAAAAGACTTCGTCAACAAAAAACTTAAAATACTCTTAAATAAGAATTCTAATATTAATATAATTATAGAAAAAACTAAATGTAAACAAATTCCTCGGTTTGAAAAGAACTCCACATGCATCCCTCATGAAAAATTTCCATTGCGTTAGAAATATCTTTAACAATCTTCCTATGCAGTCTTGTTATTTGTTTAACCTTATCTCTACAAGTAGACTCATCATACGCCTCATTAGTTCCATAAAATAATTCTCTTGCACTGACAATAAAGGCAATAGGAATCCAATAATTCTTCTTCTTTGCTTTAGTATTTATATTTGTGGATTCTTCCTTCAAAGACTACCATATAAAACTCTCATTGTATTCATTCTCATAAACAATATCCATATTGAATTGAGCTAATGAAATTTCATTGTCATTGATGTCCAAATTCAGTTCCTCTATTTATTCTTTTGAAGCCATCATCTCCTCACTTTCACAAGCAACAAAAACATCAAGATTCTCCCCTTCAATAGAAAATAAATTAATTTCTTCCTCTTCCTTGTCAAAATACTCATTATAAAGTGGATTTTTCAAGTCGATTAAATCAACTTCACCCATCACTTCATCATAGAAATTAAAAGCATGTAAATCCTCTTCCACTCCACCTTTTACCGCATGACTTATGGTTCCAACTTTATAAAAAAATGTCTACATCTTCGCTTTCTTTAAAATCATCCTCAAGACCACCTTCCAGCATGTCAAAAGGGTCATAATTGCCTTCCAGAATCTCCATACATACTCCCATAGGTTCCTGATGCTGCAAGGCTTGTATAGCTCAAGTAAAATCCTCTATCATTCTATGTAAGTCAGCCAACTCAATTTGTTGAGGTTGATTGCCTCTACCTCGGCCCACTATTGGTTAAAGTTAAAAAAGAAATCAAATAATTCAGATCCTTTTCACTCTGATACCACTTGATGCAGCGGACAAAAATAGAGTAGATGATTGGGGTTGGAACAATAAAAAATAATTAAAGTTAACAACCTTTAAATTATTATTAAATTGAAATCAAAACAAAAATACTATGAAACAACTCTTTGCAAGCCCCTTATTTATGGTAGTTGGAGGAGTAAATCCTAAAGGAATAAAGAATACTAATAAAAGAAGAAAACTAAATAAGAAAATATAAATCCTAACCCTAGAAGGAACCTTCCTAAACAAATAAAAGACTTCCTCAACAAAAGACCTAAAATACTCCTAAATAAGAATTCTAATATTAATATAATTATAGGAAAATCTAAATGCAAACAAATTCCTAATTTAACTAGGATGAACCTGCATCATTGTGTAAATCCTCTTCCACTCCACCATTTAAATCAAGAGCATGTAGTAACTGTTGTTCCAATTCACCTCGTACTGCTTGATTAACAGGTCTATAGCTTCATGAAAAGGGTTCACATTGTTGGTGAAATTTTTAATGAACCGAGTTCTAGCATGCCAGAGGAAAATTATTTCTCCAAATAAATTATGACTTCTTCAGACAAGTTGTGGGTTTCCAAGCACCTTTACCATAATTTACTTGAGTTCCAATATGGTTTTATAGTTTTTAGTAGTAAACGATGAATAGGACAAAGAAATTTGTAAACTAAGATTTTTACTGGTGTAATGCTTTATAAGCTTGGTGAAATGGTAAAAGGAAATTGAAATTAAGTAAAAGAAATATGAAATTACTTAAGAAAACATAAAATTTGCTTAAACTAGAAAGCTGTAGGAAATGACTATTTTTGACTATCGTTAATTAGTTGGATTGATGATTTGTTGGGGTTTGATTGATCTTGGATTGTTTTGGAATGGATTGGATGTCCTCGTTACGCTCCCTTCTTCGCCCTTTTGTAACTCCTTAATTTTTTAAAGAAGTTTAAGCTTCTTTAATTTTTCAGTAATTTTTCCCATTAATTTTGTAAATTCCATGTCTCTCTGAGTTCTCTTCATACCTCAACAGTCCCTCAACAGTTCAACTGAAATTTTCCTCATTTTTCCCCAAGCAAAAAATTAAATTTTCACCAAACTAAAATTAATTCATATGTAAATGGGTTGGGTTTAGTGGAATGGGCTCAATGTTGGGCTTAAAATCCATATTGGGCCTAAACAATGCCCCCTCTCCCCCCCTCCCGCGCATATAATTAGCTTGGGCCAAGCCCATAGCTAGTTATATGATATAAATGGATCACCATTCTTACCCCCTTCACTCTTTCTTTCTCTTCCAAACCATGCCAAGGCCTAACGTGAAATTTGATAATTTCACTATACACTTATACCAAGTTATTCAACATCAACTTTATTAACAAGCCCGAATCGAAGGGGAACGAAAAAGGGCCTAATCCTAACATCAACAATGCATTGTAGATAGGTAATAATAGGCTAAAAAATATTACAAGACCCAGTCTCAAATTCTTTTGTTAATTTTCCCCCTTCACATCACCAAATTCAAAACCTTAATCCTGGTGAAATTAATATATCTTCAACTAACCCTTGCATAGATACTTCCTCATCAGTATTTCACCAAGAAAATTTTGTGTCAACTAAAAAAAATACCTAAAATTTCCTCCACCAAAACCCCCAAAATATTCCTCTTTCAATTTTAAATTCCCATCAAAATACTTCCTCACCTTCTCTTCAAAACCCAAAACCCTTCAATTTTACCCCTCCATCATCTCCTTTGATTATCACCGTCGTTTCCATCCAAGCCACCTAAGATCATACTACCGACAAAAGAGCTTCCGCCAATGCTACTGTTATCGATCTAAAAGGAGGAGAAGCCACCGGTGCAGACGTGCACAAGGGAGGAGGAGATGCTGCCATTGACATTTTATGAGGGGAAGAAGGAGCCACTGCCACTATCACTGTCGCATGAAAGGCAGAGGCTGCTGCCAGTGCCAAGCTACCAGGGGAAGGGACCATAGTCACCGGCCACACCAGCACTGCCACTGCTAGATACTAGGAAAAATACTGCCTAACTTTGATCTTACTTTGATGAATGACTAGTAAAATGGCAATTTGCTGCCTATTTTAAGTTGATTCCATGCTTTGTGAATGAATTTTTGTCTTGATGATGTGCCTTGGTAATGCCAAAAACATGTTCAGGTGCAATTTTGCAAAATACTTTGTCATTATTTTATTGTTTCCCCAAGGGTACATATGCGTGCATCTTGCAAAAATGACCTTTCCAATAAGAAAAGACTAAAATTATTTTAGCAAGTAATGCCAAAGTAATTTATTTTCTTAAAAGTGTTTCTTTTGCATTTAACAAAATTTTGATCTATCTTAAAAATCTATTTGATGAAATTCTTTTATTTTGACCAAAATTTGATGCAAATGTTTTGAACCGTGTCTATAGCTGATTATTTTAAAATTTTATATTATTTCACCAATAAATTTTAATCGGCTCAAGCTTTTCATCAATCAAAATTTTCAAAACTTGCACTTAACTATTATTTCTCAACAAATTTCTTGAAACATTTCATCCCTTTAAGCATCAGTCTTTGTATTTCACCAAGGCAAAATATTATTTTTCACTATTTAGCATAAAATGCCAAATATAGTCCTTAACTTCATAAAACCTCTGGTGTAATCAGCATATTATTGCATTTTATAATTGACAGTGCCCCTTTGACTTATTACTTCCTCATTTTCCCAAGTAAATTTTGCTGAATTTATTAATTCTGCACTTTTGCACTTGTCCGGACTACACTGCTTAGTGAAATTTCCCTGGAAAAACCTGGTGAAATAGCTTTTTTACAACTTTATTACTCATTACCTCTACTGGAAAATTTAGCTAGTTTTATTAATTTTGCATTTTTGCACTATTTAGCCTCATTGCCTGGTGAAACATCTTCCTTTTGAGACATGTCTTGGTGAAATTTAATAGAATGGCTACTTTATGTATTTTCTGCTCATTGTCTCTCTATTTCCCAGGCAAATTTTACTAACTTCTGCTAATTTTGCATTTTTCACTGTTTAGCCTAAATGACCTAGTGAAATGCCTTTCTTTTTGAAAAATGCCTTGATAAAATCTAGTGAAATGGTTATTTTGTGTTTAATTTCATCAACTGAGACACTTATACTGTCATTTTAACAAGGCTTTAGGTCAAGGCCAAATATAATTTTTTAGCTCATTTCGGCTAAGTTATCCTTGATTTCACTATAGCCATTTATAATGAATTGCATTCTCAACATGAATATACTTTCAATACCTTAGAAAGTTTACTTTAACATTTTTGCACCTGTTAATGCTCAAAATGGTAAATGGCTTAATAATGCATTAAATTTCCAAGCCATTTTTATGGACTTGCTTGATGGAAATGAGTTTGCTTTACTTTTCCTTTGATGAAATGCCTTTGTACTTGCTCAATACTCTCTCACTAACTATTTCCCTAAACTCTCACCAAGCAAAACGTCTGAAATTCCTGACCCTTCATCCACTCACTTAGCTTCTGTTAGTGCTTCATATGCTCATAAGACTTTCATTACTGCTGAATAAGTTTCACCATTACTTTTTCATTTGAGCTTGTTCTGGATGGATCAAATTCTCACTTTGTTACTCATTTGAACAACTCATGCCTTTGAGTTCTGCTCCAGCAATTTCTACATCTGCTTCTACTAATAAACCAAAATGAAGTAAATAAAGGAAGCAGAAGCTAGCCAAGGTATCTTTCAACAAGATTATAGCACAAATAGCAAAATATGAGGTTAAATAACTTACAGAAAAAGAAGAATGCAATAAATTAGGAGCAAAAGGACATGGTGACTAGGCAAAAATGCCTGGACATCTAGGAGGCCTAGAGACACTTTGATGTTGATTCCATTTGATTTTCTCTGACTTTATTTATCATTTCACCTATAATGTATGACTGTGCTATTTGGCATATTTTATATCCTGATGTAGGACATATGATTTAATGCTGTAATAAAATTTGAGCTCTGTTGACATTTTCTCGGTACTGTATCAACACTTGTATAATGTTTATATTACAAAGCTTTTGTTACTTTGATAAAAAGCTTTTTTTAGTACTCTTCTGATAGCATCACTATTTACAGCACACCTTGCACTACAGTCATGCATTTTTACCACCAAAATTGCCAATTTTCAGCAGAAATGCTGTCGAAATTCTATAAAATTAATGTTCACAACATTATTCACTTACAAACCAATAACCAACACTAAAACAAATAAACAATAACACACTAAAATTTAGCAAAACTAAATTTTATTTATTTACAGTAGTGGCTTACCATGCCAACTTACACACCCAAAAAGTAAAATTTTGCCACTTTATTTACTAAGTAGCAAACTTTTGGCCTGAAGCCAGTTACTCATCTTATTTTATTTTCCTTTCATTTCCCACATAGTGGGAAATATTTTAGCACCACCTCCTTTAGACTTAGCAATAATTTAGTACAGTCCCATGCAACACACCTATTCTCTAAACTTACAATTGAACCTACCATAAAGAATGTATTAAGGGATTTTTTACCATCAGTAGTAATTGGTAAAACCATTATTGCATTAGTTGAAACATAGATGCCAATTGTAGCTGGTTTTGACATCTTCACAGATGATTTCTCAATAACCACCATTTTAGTTTGATCCAGCCTTGTGGCCTGGATTGCTATGCCTTTTGCCCCCCGAGTGTTATGAATTTTAGCGATATTTTCCTCAGCCTCCTCCTGAGTCATAAAGTCCTCTTTCTTTACAATTGGATTATCTGTAGCTTTAGTCCCAATTTTGAATTTAGCATCAAATTGGATCTCTTGTTCATTTCATCTCTTTTAAGGCTGGTGAAATTTTTTATGCTCCACCCTACGCCACTGTTTGTTTAGTGGAACAGATGGGGGCACCACAAATCTTACTTCCTATTGAATTTTGGTGGTGGCTTCTTGTCATCGCTCCTCAGCTTAGGTTTGTAGTTGTTTCTCAATACAGCTGGTGCATAAGGCTTTTTCTCTAGCGCTAAAAACCTCCTATGAAGGACTGATCTCTAGTACCTTATGAACCTGTTGGAATTTATATTGGAAAGTTAAACCAACCTCTCTTTTTCTCTGATCATGTTATTCAAATATATATTGATAGGATCAATTAATATTACTGGTGCCTCCTTTTTTGCTTTTATATTTGTTTCCACCTTTGGAGGTTAAGGAGAAGGCACACAATCAACTTTCCCTTGGGGAATTTGTATAGAGCCCTGATGAAATGTAATTTGGCCTTTAGAATTCTACTCTTGGCCATTAGAAATTACTATTTCATCAGGTAGAACGCTGCCCCTCAAGCTTTGCATCTAATTTTGAGGATTTGATGCTTGGCCTTAAGGAACTTCTAAATTGCCCTGGTGAAATGTTATTTGCCCCTGATGAAATGGCATCTGACCTTGATGAATATTGCCCCCTGAGCCTTTATCTTATTGAACACCCTCATGTTTATGAATTCCAAGCTAATAACTTGGATTTTCCTTGTCACCACCAAGAACTTGACCTCCATTATTAGGCTTAACAGGAAATGAATGTTTAGGTTCTCCATGGGGTTAAACCATCACCTTTAGGGATATGGTATGACTCTCTTGCTTCAGATAAGCCTCATTCATTTTAGCAAATGCAGTTGATATCTCTTGTAAAATTTGATTGACAGCATTATTCATCTACTGGAAGGAATTTTATAAAAAAGCCTGAAAGGAACTATTCATCCGTACAATTGAATCTTGAACCAGTTTTTATTCCATTTGAGAAGATGGTTTGGGAATTTGTGCCCTCAATAGTAACTATAGCATTAATAATTTTAGGACTTTGGCTTGTATAGCCAAAAGCTGGTGCCTCAGTACAAGTTTGATCCTGAGGCACTGAACCTCCATAAGCTTGTTACAATAGAGCACCTATTTTTATAGGTGTACTGGTCGGATTACCAACCCAGCAAGTTTTTTCTCCATTTTTAAAGCTGAACATCTAATTGGAAAGAGTCCTACCGAGCATGCCAGAAGATTGTTGGTGCAATTTTTAATGAACCGGGTTTAAGCGTGCCGGAGAAAAATTATTTTCCCACATAAATTCTGATTTCTTTAGACAAGTTGTGGGTTCCCAAGCACTTTTACCATAATTTACTTGAGTTCCAATGTGGTTTTATAGTTTTTAGTAGTAAACGGTGAACAGGACAAAGAAATTTGTAAACTAAGATTTTTACTGGTATAATACTCTATAAGTTTGGTGAAATGGTAAAAGGAAATTGAAATTAAGTAAAAAAATATAAAATTACTTTTAAAAAATATAAAATTCACTTAAAACTAGAGAGCTGTAGAAAATGACTATTTTTGACTATCATTGATTGGTTGGATTGATGATTTGCTGGTGTTTGATTGATCTTGGATTGTTTTGGATTGGATTGGATGTCCTTGTTATGCTCCCTTCTTTCCCCTTTTTATAACTCATTAACTTCTTAAAGAAGTTTAAGCTTCTTTAATAATTCAGTAATTTCTCCCATTAATTTTGTAACTTCTATGTCTCTCTGAGTTACCTCCATACCTCAACAGTCCCTCAACAGTTCATCTGGAATTTTCCTCCTTTTCCCTCAAGCCAAAAATTAAATTTTCACCAAACTAAAATTAATTTAAATGTAAATGGGTTAGGCTTGGTGGAATGGGCTCAACGTTGGGTTTAAAATCTATATTGGGACATTCTCTAGTTCTTCTTCACCCTCAAGATCCAGATTCTTGAGTTGTTCATGGTCACCCTTTGGATTCTGCATATAGGCTTCCACCGGTTCCTGATGCTGTAAGGCTTGTATAGCCCGAGTCAAATCCTCTACCATTCTTCACAAGTCAGCTAACTCAGTTTGTTGAGGCTGATTGTCTCTACCTCATCCTCTTCCTCGACCCACCATTAGTTAAAGTTCAAAAAGAAACCAAATAATTTAGCCTGCACAGAGTTATTTCAGAGTATTTTTGTTTTGATTTTAATTTAATAATAATTTAGAGTTTCTTAACTCTAATTATTTTTTGTTGTTCCTACCCTAATCATGTACTCAATTTTTTCCTCTACCATCCTTCGCAAGTCAGCCAACTCAGTTTATTAAGGCTGATTGCCTCTACTTCATCCTCTTCCTCGACCTACCATTAGTTAAAGTTAAAAAAAAACCAAATAATTCAGCCTGAAAAGAGTTATTTCAAAGTATTTTTGTTTTGATTTTAATTTAATAATAATTTAGAGGTTATTAACTCTAATTATTTTCTATTGTTCCTACCCTAATCATATACGCTATTTTTTCCTCTACATCAAGTAGTCATTTGATTTCCAATAATCAGTCAAATTTTCTTCCCCCTCATTAGAACCAGATTGAAGTCCTTCATCCATATTCAGATTAGCATCAAATTTGTCAACATTATGCACATTTGAAGCATTAGAAATAGTGCCTTTTGTCTGTCTTTATTTCTTTCTTACTATAAATGCCCTAACAGTGTTCCTAGACTCAATTAATTCTTCATCATTTCTCACGCTCAATAATTTCTTCATTTGAATCTTTACCTTCTTCATAATCAACATCTTCAACATCTTTCTATTCATTTAGCTCATATTTGCTTGTACTACTAATATTAACTTTTACAAATTTATTTGTTCCAGCTACTACACTTCTGCCTATTCTACCACTACCAGCAGCTTTTAAATTGCCCTCACCCACCACACTATTACCTCCCTCTGTATTGATTGACCTGTCTTTAGCTCACCTACTAAATTAATAGAAATGCTAGCCACATTACTATCAAAAGGAGCTACACATGCTACCTTTTCTATAAAAGCTGCAATAGTAGCAGCTGTAAAATACCAACATAAGCTGTTTCACTTCTAACCCCCTACATCTTCATTTACTAAACTTTTTTTTCTCTTTAACCACATCTCCCTCATATGTAAGGTCACAAATACCTCCACTTGAAATAAAAATCCCCAGGCAGTTCCTCATTATTTTATATTCAGTATATATTTCAACTGAGTTGTGCTCTCATTATTTTAAGTATGTCATCTATTGACAATTCATATCAAAGTTTTAAACCCCTAGCTAAAGGTGTACCTGGCATTCCAAAATGCATCTTTTCAACATTTGTATACCCCACCACTTTTTTTTTAGCTTTTTAAAATTTGTCAAAAGTAAAATACTCAACATCTATTTTAATCTTTAACTTATTCCCTCCCACATAAATCTTTTGACTACCACCCAAATCATTAATAAAAATTCTACCACAAAAGACATCCAAGTATGATTTGTAATAAACCAAAAAAGAATAAACAAACAAAAAGAAGAGACAAAAAATTATTTCAAGTATGATTTGTAATAAACCAAAAAAGAATAAACAAACAAAAAGAAGAGACAAAAAATTATTTCAAACACCCAAACTATGACAAAGAAGAATCTATATAAAGTAATACAAATAATAAAAAAATCAACACATTCATAAATAAACCCTACTAATAAAAAAATATACAAAACATCCCTTTCCATGGCTGCTTTAATTATGAAAATTTGGAATCCATATCTTTATGTTTCCAGCTATCCAATGCTATAACAATTTTCTTTCAACAGAAAAAAACCGTAATTTGTCAAATTATGTAGCACCCTCAAGTACCATATACACATGTACCCAAAGCTTAAATAACACACGGCATGATAAAAATTTTCTCAAAAGATATTCATATATATATATATATATATTCGTTTTGATACATTGAAAATACTTAATACATATTTTTCATAATGTTGAAACTATACATATGAACTCAGTTACAAATCATCTCTAATGCCAAAATGGTGAATGCTTATGAGGATGGAGATATCGACACCAAGCTTGCTTTGACCTACCTGAGCTTCTAAGAAAGGCACCCTCAAGCTCACTATCAACACGCACCACAAGCTAGTCTAACTATCTGAGTCTTAAAAACCACAATTGCAAAGGAATAAGCTTGTGACTCAATAAGCAATTATTAATATAATAAAATATATAACACTTCTCAAGAACTAATTAATAAAAATAAGTCAAAACAGTTGAAATTTAGACTACACAGTCTGAGACACACCCGTGTCTCAACCTGTGTACTCCTCGGTCCCAAAACACATTCATACACACAGCTATGAACACACCCATGTTCTTGCCTGTATGTTCCTCGGTCCAAAATGCACAATTTCATAAATTTATACACGGCCATGAACATGCCCATGTACGAACCTGTGTACTCTCGGGTTAAAACTACACATTTATACAATTTCATACACGGCTATGAACACGTCCGTATATGGCTCTGGACAAAATGTAACCTTTATACACGACTATGTACACATTTGTGTATATACTTGTGTAGCTCTCGGGTCTAAAACTCACATATATCCGAATTTAGATATGGTCATGAACATGCTCGTGTATCTCTTGAGATAAAAATGTCAATTAATACATGGCCATGTCTTAACTCAAAATAAGTCGTGTCCAACCACACGGTCTGAGACACGCCCGTGTCTCTACCCGTGTTTATAATCTAATAGCACATTCACATTCATACCAAATGATTTGCAAACATAATTCAACCTCATTCATACTGACTTCACTTAAACTTACTATAGAATGAAATTGCATAAATCTAAGTATGGAATTAATTGTAGATTTTAGAATCCATTTGGCCAAAATAGAGCATCAAGGTGAGCAATAAAATGTCCGACCCTAATTGCCCTTCTTAACAACAAAAGCAGTCCAAACTTAAAACATAATATAGAGGATGATCTGAAGTTTCTAGAAAGTCTAACCATACTAACATAAAAGAAGCTTACCAATTAAGCCTCTAATGGATATATGACCTTCTAATGCTTCCTAAGATAATTGCTTGATAGCTTGATCAAGATCAACAACTCTCCAAAAACTATTAAGAAAAAAGATAATTGCTTGATAGCTTGATCAAGATCAACAACTCTCCAAAAACTATTAAGAAAAACCCTCTTATTCTACCTCTCAAAATCTCTACAATTCTCTACACATATACACCTACATATACATATCAACACCAACCAATCAAAGCTCACCAAATGCCTCATTAAAAGTCTCCTCCTAATGATGCATAATTATCACATCTATTACTAATAAAGAATAACAATAATATTTAGATAATTATCAATAAACAACACTATAATACTTATTGCCTCATTTAAGAAGTGAAATTAATGCACAATAACCCTTAACTTTCTAATATGACAATTCACTCCAAAACTTTTCTTATAATCTAGTCATTCTCTACAACTTATACACAATCTTAAACTCAAATAAAGTTTAATAACTCTTATGTATAAAATGAAATACTTACATCACCCACACATATGCTAAAGAGTGGGTGTTATATTTCTCCCCCCTTAATAAAATTTCATCCCCGAAATTAACTACTTACTATTTTCTGGGAAGAGGTAAGGGTATTTATGCTTCATCTGCTGTTCCACTTCCCATGTGGCTTCTTACGGTTAATGATGGCTTTACTTCACTTTTACTATCGGAATCTCTTTATTCCTCAATTGTTTCACCTTTTGATTAAGAGTCTATATTGGTTCTTCCACATAGGTTAGCTTCTCGGAGATTTCAATTTCTAGCTCTTTTATAATGTGGCTCAGGTCTGATCGGTATCACCATAGTATCGACACATGGAAGATATTATGGATAGAAGATAATTCTCTTGAAAGAGCCAATCTATAAGCTAGTGGTCCAATCCTCTCAATAATCAACATATCTTGGACTCAGTTTCTCGTGTTTGCCAAATCTCTCCCTTCCATGGCGAAACTTCCAAGAAAACCTATCTCCCACATTATACTCCATTTCCCGGCAATGTCAATCCGCATAACTTTTTTGACGATCTTGAGCCGCTTTTAAGCATTTTTTGACCACTTAAATTTTCTCCACTATTTCTTGCACCAATTCTGGTCCTTCGATTTCTCTTAAGCCTTCAACATCCCAATAAATTGGACTTCGATATTTTCTTCCATAAAGAGCTTCATACGGTGCTATTCCAATGCTAGAGTGAAAACTGTTATTGTAAGTGAATTCTAGCAATAGCAAATGATCATCCCAATTGCCTTTGAACTCTATAGTACAAGCACTCATAATCTCTTCCAAAGTTTGGATGGGCAATCAGAATCGTCCTCTCTGATTGCCCATCCGTTTGTGGATGAAAAGCAGTACTAAAATACAATTTAGTACCCAATGCTCTCTGAAGACTATCCCAAAAATGGGATATAAATCATGGATCTCTATCGGATACAATTGACAATAGTACCC
>CATIWO010439055.1:0-16166 GCA_949673435.1 Macaranga tanarius
ATGTGCATATTTAAGTGTGAGGGAAGGGTTAGTAATTAGTAGTAGTAGTAGTTAGTATTATTATTATGCATGTTGTCATTTTTTCATGTTTAGGTTATTGTGCATGTGTCTATGCTTTATTTTACATTATTTTATCTTCTCCATATTAATAAGTAACTTCTTTTCTAAGTTCATTTTGATTATGATTGAGATTTTATTTCATGCCATGTTAATAGTTAATTTGTTATGCTCAATTGGTAGAATTTAAAGTTTCATTTAGTATAAGTTTTAAGTTTTATTCATTATCTCTTTTTATTATTTTTAAAACCTAGAGAATGTTTAGTCCATTTTCTAACTATGCTTAAAGCAAGGATGCTAAGGATTTAAGCTTAGTTTCTTAGGACTTAAGTAGCTTTAAGGAAACTATAGCCATAATACGAAAGACTCGCATTTCAATAATGGATGAGGCCACGGAAAAAAAATATATATAGTAAAAAAACAAAAGAAAATATATTACTTATTGATGTGATGCATCTTGAGTAAGTTGTGTGTAAGTGAGTATGCTCCTTAATTACATTCATTCGGAAAGAGTGTGTCACATAACAAGTACAAAAAATATTGTGGGATGGAGCATAAAATGTACCCACTAGCGAAAAAAATAATAAAAAACAAAAAATAAATATGTGTCTAAAAATGTCATGAGAAATGTGAGTTTATGCGTGTGCTTAATCCTAGTCCCAATGGCTACTTTTGTTTTTAGAATTCCTAAGTTTGAAGAATGAACATTTTGGCTAGTTAGCTTGGTTAGCACCTTGACTTTATATTCTTGATTTTATTTTTAATAAATTTAGATAATTTTTGAAACTTATTCCTTATGCTATAAAACTTGTTTCCTCTATCATTATTAAGCATTGAAAGTTAGTTATTAACTATCTTTTTCTTACAAAATTTTCTTCCATGATTAAAATGACTCATTTGATATTTGCTATATTTATTGTGGAGAGGATAAAGTTTTTATTGTTTTTCCTACTTATATTTCTACTTCTTGCTTGAGGGCAAGCAAGGTCTAAGTGTGGGGGAATTTGATAGTATGCAAATAGCATAATCATTTAGGCTCATTTTATTGAATTTTTAGTTAATTTGCATTTGCATTGTGTTTAATTATTATGTTATTATTGTTAGTTGTGTGCTTTTATGTTGTTTATATGATTTATAGGTTCTATTAGGCTAATCTTAAGCTTGAAGTTGCTTTGGAGTGCATTGGAATGAAGTTTGGTGTTCAAAAAGTCAAGGGAAGTAATTCAGGAGGCGTGCCGACTCGTGACAGTAAGCGCCCATATCGATTTGCCCCTCTGTCCAACTCATCCCATGTGCTGGTACCGACTCGAGTCGAGTGAAGAATTCTGGTGCCGACTCATGCCACTGTGCCGAGTCATGATAGAGGGCATGTGTGCCGACTCCCACTCAACTCGGCACGGTGGTGCCAAGTAGTTTAGGCACCTATTCTTGACACCCTTTCACATTTGACCCCTTTTTGAAAGTGTACGAATTGGGATGTCTATGAGGCCTATAAATACATGCATTGACATTGTTTTATGATAAGAAAAATATCAGAAAATACTTAGGTATATTTTTAAAGTATTAGTATTGTTTAGTTTTTATCATTAGTGCAATTCTAAATTTTAAGTGAAGAACATTCAAGTAAGTCAAGGAATCATTAAGAAGGCTATCTACATTCAAGTTCTATCTTTCTCTCTATTAGTGCTTGATGTTTTATTTTCCTTCTTATTGTTGTTTAATCATGTTTAATATTTATCTTGGCTAAGCTATTGTTTGTTAGAATTGCAAGGAAGAATGAATCAATGAACTACATTTTATCTTTTATATTATATGAATGGATTGATTTTAATTGTGAGTTTAAATGTGTTATGTATGATTGGCCACTATACATGTGACTTGCTAATCAATTGTATATAATGAGAATTAATGCAATTTGGTAGAAATACAATTAGAATTATTTAAAGGTTAAGGAATTACTTGGAGACAAGAATTTCTCTTTAAAAGATTAAAGAAATGATATGGTATTTAATAATTTTGTTTATCTCTATAACGTCATGAGAGTGCTTTATAGAGTTTAAATAAATACCCTTAATTTGTCAATGAGAATTGCTTTTAAGGACTTTAAGTCTATTTGTCAATGAGAATTGCTTTTAGGATTTTAGATCATATTCTCTAATCATTTAATGTAATTATTTGTTTAATGCTTTGTAGTTCTTGATAAATTCTGAATTGTGGTTCTAATGAACCTTATTTGAACTTATTGTTAGAATAATTAATTTAGTTAGCATAGTTATTAATTGTTAGAAATTTTAGAATAGTTAGAATAAATCAACATTTTTACTATATCATTTACCTATCCATCTAAGTATCTACTCGGTTAATATAAAATTGCTCTAAATTCTTGAGTGTTCGACACCCTACTTACTCTATATTTAGTCTTAGAGACTACGGTATTATAATTTGACCCACATCAAATTATGGCGCCATTGACGGGGAATTTGTTTAGAATTTTTATTAACTTAGGGTAGAGAAAGGTTGTTTTAGGCCTTAATTATATATATTTTTTTATAATTTTGCAAGTTATTATTTCGTTGTTGTTTGATTTTGATTCTTTTCACAATGAGACTTAGTAGAAGTGCTAGTGATATTTTACATTTTGATCCCAAAATTGAACTAACTTTACGTGCTTTGAGTAGGGAACAAAGGCAAAGAAGAGTGAATCAATAAAATTTGGACACTATGACGGAACCGAAGAGATGTACTTTAGGTGATTTTGCCATACCTGATGTAACAGGTAATTTTGGAGGAATTATGGCTCCATCAATAGCTAATAATAACTTTAAAATTAAGCCAAGCATCATACAAATGGTGCAAAATAATTAATTTGGAGGTCTACAAAGAGAAGATCCATATGCTCACATATTGACTTTTCTTAATGTGTGTGCTACCTTCAAGATCAATGGAGTGACGGATGATGCGATAAGGCTTAGGTTTTTCTCATTTTCAATCAAGGAAAAGGCACAACTTTGGCTTGCTAGTTTGCCTAGTGAATCAATCACAACTTGGTACCAATTGAAGCAAGCATTTCTCCACAAGTACTTTCCACTACAAAAGACTGCCAAGTTTTACAATAAGATTACTACTTTCAAGTAAAATGGAAGTGAGATAATTTAGATGGCTTGGGAGAGGTTCGAGGAGCTTCAAAGGTAATGCCCACACCATGGTTTGCCTGATTGGATGATCCCTCAAATTTTCTACAGTGGGTTGATGGATGAGAATAGAAATATTATCAATGCAGCCTCTAGTGGGAAATGGATGGATAAAACGGCTAAGGAAGCTATTATTTTACTTGAAGAGCTTGCATCTCAAGGATATATGGGTGATGAACCAATAATGACAAAAGCAAGAGGAGTTTTGGAGCATGACACCATCAACTTATTGAGTGCTAAGGTAGATGCTCTCACCAAGTTAGTAAGTAAATCTTAAATTAATTCTATTGAAAATGCTAATGTTACTTGTGAGCTTTGTGGAGGATCTCATTCATATTCTCAATGCAATATGAATTCTAATGCTAATGAGGATGTGAGTTTGTGCAAGGAGCTTTCAATCAAATAGGGGGCTGAATTCAAACACTTATAACCCTCAATGGAGAAACCATCGAGGATTTTCTTAGTCAAATATATCCTCTCAACTAAACCCTCCATTTAACCAAAATTTTTCCAAACCACAAAACCCACTCGGTTTTCATATGAAATCAAATCATCCTTTTTTTAATCCACTACCACCAAAGTCTAACTTAGAAGGTCTTATAGAGCAATTCATAAACCAGCGATCAACCACTAATAAACAATATGAGGACCAATTCAAGTAACTTAATGCAAAAATTGATCAACTTGTTTCCCATAATTAAATCCTTGAAAACCAAATTGTTCAACAAGCCTCTTCAACCCTTCAACCTTTAGGAAGGCTACCTAGTCAACCTGAATTTTAGCCTAAAAAATCTTGTCAAGTCATAAACTTGAGAAGTGGTAGGGAAGTTAGAGGTCCTTCATTAAGTAACAAAAAGCTTGTAAATGAGGATGATGATGAGGGTATGGTGGATGCGAAAGTTGATGATGATGTGAAGGATAATAAGTATGATAGATGTGGTGAGGAAGAGAAGAATAATCATGAAGAACCAAGTAAGAAAGGTGAGCCAAAGATGTTGGGTTTCGGGTCACAATTATGCAATGAAAAACAAAACTTTTGAGCCTAAAAACCCCCCCACAAGATCCAAGTAGTTTGATTAAATCATTTAAAATTGAGTCTAGAATCTTACCAAAACGTGTTCAATGGTAAGATTGTAGGAAGGAAGAGAGGAGGTTCACTTCGGTAACACCCTACCTCGAGCCTTTCGTTGTCTTCTATTATAATACAGATGTAACTAAAGAGCAACATCCTCTACTGGTATCCACACGAATAGAATACCTTAAAATAATGCTGGTGTACTAGCACCTTCCTCTTAATTTTCTCTCTGTGTTTCTTTCTCAAAGAACGTATTTTATGAATAATAGATGTGTAGAGACCTCCAAACCTATATATGATATATGTATATATATCCACATCAATTAGGGTTTAGTCTTTCACAAGTACCAAAACTCTTTTGGTTTTTAATCATTATCAATATTTCTATATTTAAATTTAATTATGATAACAATTACCATAATTAAATTATCACTAAATACACATAAGAGATGAAACTATCTTATTGGGCTGATAAGCCCAATATATGTTTTGGGCCTGTTCTATGTGTGTAACCTTGTAGGTTCACATAATATTGGCAATGGGCCTCCAATCTCATTGGTAACCCATAAGTCATAAGTGGCCTCTAGCAAGACATTATGACTACCCAAGTCATGTGAAGGTCAGTAATCCGATACAACCTATTTAACAACAATATTACAGTCTTTTTGTACACGATATCTTAGATTGAACATAAGGCATGGTTCATGTCATCCTTAACAATTCAATCACATTATTTCTCGATTTCAGTTAGACTGGAAT
Organism: Macaranga tanarius; assembly: GCA_949673435.1. Lineage (NCBI taxonomy): Eukaryota > Viridiplantae > Streptophyta > Magnoliopsida > Malpighiales > Euphorbiaceae > Macaranga > Macaranga tanarius. The sequence goes on from CATIWO010439055.1 coordinate 5,083, forward strand.
TAATAACTCCTTATCAACTGGTTTCAAGCATGGCCATGCATTTACATTAGTCTAAATTATCGAGAGGCCCATAGATATCCTCCTCATGATTAGTGAGGGACAAATTCCTTCTTGATCACTCATACTCCTTACATGATTTATTTTATATCCAATCACAATCTATTATATTATCCTGTTAAAGATAATATTAGAATATGTCAAAATATAAAACTTATCATGCAGGACTCTATGATGATCTCAGGTTAGAGGACTACAATAACATCATTATAATAAGAATAACTTATGATAATTATCCAGGTAGTATTCTCAAAGTGGGTCAATCTAGTACATCCTATGTACCTATAACTTGACTTTGTATCTTGTATACATGATCTATAAAATATGATCATCAGTCAACCTCATACTGGTCTTCATTCATAATTTTTCCACAATAATGACCGACTAGGGATGATTTGGAATATAAGTCATTTTTCATCTAAGAGTTTTACTATCAAGTCACACACTTGATGATCTTAGATAGAATTAAACATTCATGAAATTTAATAGAGTCAATATGATAAAATGTCTCTTTATTATAATGCTGCAAAATAGACAAAGTCACAATATGGCCATAATACAATTAGCCTAGGGCATATCACTAACAATCTTCCACTTGCACTAGGCCCAATCAACATTGTATCTAATACCCATTGACCTAGTATGACTCTTATGCTTAGGTTATGGAAGATTTTTAGTAAGTGGATTAGCAATATTGTCATTTGTAGGTACTCTACATATCTTTACGTCTCCCCTCTCAATGATCTCTCAAATGAGATGGTAATGCCTGAGTATGTGTTTGGATCACTGATATGATCTAGGTTCCTTAGCCAATGCTATGGCCCTATTGTTATCACAGTATAAGTCAACTGGATTTGAAATGCTAGGAATAACACCCAATTCAGTAACAAACTTCTTGATCCAAACTGATTCTTTAGCTGCTTCTGAAGTGGCTATATATTCAGCTTCTATTGTAGAATCGGCAACGGTGTCTTATTTTAAACTTCTCTAGCTTACCGTACCTCCATTTAAATAGAACATATAACCCGACTGCTATCGGAAGTCATCCTTGTTAGATTGGAAGCTGGCATATGTGTAACCATTTACAACTAGCTCATCTTCCTTCCCCCTATACCGTAAGAATGCATCCTTAGTTCTTTTCAAGTACTTAAGAATGTTCTTTACTGCTGTCTAGTGACTCTCACCTAGGTCTGACTGGTATTTGCTCGTTATACTTAAGGCATATGAGACATCAGGTCGAGTATATAACATGGCATACATGATAGATCCGATAGTAGATGCATATGGAATCTTATTTATGTGATCTCGCTCATCTTGTATTATTAGACACCGAGTCTTGCTGAGACTAATGCCATGTGACATTGGCAAGAATCCTCTCTTAGAATCTTGCATACTAAATCTATTTAGTACCTTGTCAATATATGTACTTTGACTTAGGCCAATAAGCCTCTTAGATATATCTCTATAAATCTTGATGCCTAAAATATAGGCGGCTTCTTATAAGTCTTTCATTGAGAAACAATTTTCTAACCATGTCTTAATATTTTGCAAAATAGGGATATCATTTCCAATGAGCAATATGTCATCAACATATAGCACTAAAAAAACTATTGCGCTCCCACTAACTTTCTTGTAAACACAAGGCTCATCTTCATTTTTTTATGAAACTAAACTCTTTAACTGCTTTATCAAAATGAAGATTCCAACTCTGAGAAGCTTGCTTCAATCTATAAATGGATTTTTGAAGCTTGGAAACCTTTCCTGAATTCTCAGGATTGACAAAACCCTCAGGTTGTGTCATATACACATCCTCGAGTAGGTTTCCATTAAGAAACGCTGTTTTAATATCCATTTGCCATATTTCATAATCATAGTATGAAGCTATGACAAGGTTAATCTGAATGGATTTAAGCATTGCTACTGGTGAAAAAGTTTCATTATAGTCAATACCATGTATTTGTTTGAAACCTTTTGTAATCAATCTTACCTTAAAGGTATGCACATTGCCATCCATGTCAGTTTTCTTTTTGAAAACCCATTTGCACCCTATGGTTTTTAAACCATCAGGTGGATTAATCAAGGTCCAAACTTGATTATCATATGTGGATTACATTTCTGATTTCATAGCTTTAAGCTATTTCTCAGAGTCAGGGCTACTTATAGCTTTTTGATAGGATGTGGGTTCATTTTGATCCATAATCATTACATTATTGCCATTTGAGGGGCTTGATGTATCCTATCAGACCTCCTTAGGCCTTGTGGTACTTGTGTAGGTTTAACAACTACTTGTTGATTCAACTGAGGTTCCAAAGGTGATTCAATGCTAATTTATGGTTCTTGAATTTCTTCAAGATGAACCTTACTCCCACTAGTTCCTTTGGAAATGAATTCTCTTTCTCGAAAGACACCATTTCGAGCAATAAATACTTTGTTCTTAAAATTATTGTAGAAATAATATCCTTTAGTTTCTTTAGGATATCCTATAAAAAGGCATTTCTTTGATTTGGGTGCTAATTTATCAGAAATTTGATGCTTCATATAAGCCTCACAGCCCCAAATCTTAAGAAAAGACAAACTGGGAGATTTCCTAGTCCACATCTCATATGGTGTCTTTTAAACCACCTTGGATGGAACTCTATTGAATAAGACGCAACAGTTTCTAGAGCATACCCCCAAAAGGATAATGAAAGATCTGATTAACTCATTATAGATCATACCATATCTAATAAAGTTCAATTTCTCCGCTCAGAAACACCATTCCATTGTGGTGTTCCTAGCATAGTTAATTGTGAGACTATCCCACAATTTGTAAGATGGTCAGTAAATTCTTGGCTTAAATATTCACCACCTCGATTTGATCGAAGTGCTTTAACACTTTTACTAAACCAAGATCCTACTCCTTTTTAGTCCCTGTAAATTTGTACAAATATGAGAACCTAATCTGGTATCTAATACCTAAAAATCAGAAGTAGATAAGTTGACTTCTATAACATGAATACCTGAAGAGGATCCTCCATCACTCTTCTTCTTATTCAGATTTTCCAAATAGAGCTTGCAATTTCTTTTCCAATGACCCAGTTCATTGCAGAAATGGCATGCTCCTTCCTTGGGTGGTTTAGCCTTAGGTTGAGGCTTGGGTTTAGGCTTCTAAAAGTCCTTAGCAGCCTTGACCTTTCTTTTACGCTTTCCCTTCCTTTTCATTCCCTTTCCTTTGTTAACCATCAAAACATATTTGGTATTCTTAATGTTCTGCTCAGCGGTCTTAAGCATCCCATGCAATTTAAAAATAGTCTTCTCCATATTATGCATGTTATAGTTCATAATGAACCCATCAAATGCATTAGGCAAGTATTGGAGAATAATATCAACAGCCAACTCTTAGGTGCTTTCAAGACCAAGTTTCTATAAGTGATTAAGATGACCCTTCATCTTCAAAATATGTGGACTGACTGAGCTACCATTAGTCGACCTGTAAAAGAGTAAAGCCTTGATGGTGGCAAACCTCTCAATTCTAGCTTTCTGTTGGAATATTTCCTTAAGATGACCTATCATGGTATAGGCTTCCATTTCCATCAGTTGCTTTTGAAGCTCTGATTCTATACAACCAAGTAGGAGGTAAGTGACATCAACAGAATCATTGACATACTTACTATAAGCCTCCTTTTGTGCTTTGGGAGCATTAGCAGTTGGTTCTTCAGGGACAGGTTAGTCAAGGACATATTCCTTCCTTTCCTACTTAAGAATAATTCTTAAGTTTCTATACCAGTCAAAGAAGTTAGTCCCATTGAGCTTATCCTTCTCAAGGATTGATCGCAGTGACAAGTTAGATGCAGTGTTTAATGCCATTATCTACAATAAATATATATGCAAAGTATAAATCATTAATGAGGCACATTTTAAATCCCACTATTTCCATCAAATTAATCACTCTCTAAATCAACTTGATAATAACATCAATTGCACTTATAGCGGGCCAAGATCCATATTTCATCTCACTTTAAGTAAGCTTTGGCTTATCACCTAAAGTTCAATTATTTAGGTAGGTAACACTTTACCAATTACATCTTATGCAACTCTTGGATACCTATAGAATTTGACATCATATGTCCTGACTAATCCTATATTAATGCCCTAGGTCCAAAACCATTTTGATAACCTAGTTAAGTCTAACTATTTCAAACATATGGATATCACCATTATCCCATCTTGTCTTACCTAAATGGCTTAATATACCCTGCTTTGGTAGAACTTATATATAGCAATCTAGGTCTTGATAAGTGTTGATTCATGGAAGGCATTTTATGACTCAATATTAGTTGAGGGGTTTACTCAATAATTAATGTAGTGTTATACCACATACATACCATTATATGCACATCAACTCATACACAACATTATGCATAGCATTACAAATATATCATCATATGTATAGCATCATATACATATCACATAAATAAAGAAAATATCATTGTATGGTCTATGCCTAGCATCATGCAATATCCACAAAATATAGGAACATATAAAAAATTTATTTCCAAATTGATTTATGAGGCAAAGCCATTTGGGGTCAAGGGGCAGTACCCTTTGCGGGGTCCTAGGGGTAGCGCCCCGGGCAGTGGTCCCACTAGCCGGTTAGCAGGCAGGGGTCGGGGGTAGTGCCCCTGAAGGTAAATGATTTACCTTAACTTGTTCAATGAGTTACAACCAAAAATCCAAAATGTTTAACATTTAAACAAGTAAAGAACATGCATGACCATGTGACTTTTCTGTATGGCCATGTGCCTCTAGACATGAATAATCATACTTTTAGGCATGGCCATGTAGACTTTTTGCACAGCCGTACAACACCTGATGTGAATCAGGTTGCTCATAGGCACATCTATATGACTTTTCTGCACGGCCGTGTGTGATCTGTAGCGGACAATTTACTTACAAGCACGACCATGCAAATTTTCTACACGGCTGTGTGTGACCTATAGCCGCCAATTTCACTAAAAACCCTAATTTAACAGTGATCATGTTAAACTAATTTAACACTGATGATTAACACTTAATCAAATTCTACTGTTAAACATATATTAATCAAATTAATATCTTTAATCCGTTTCAATACGAATCGATTAAATCACCAAAATCAAAATATTTCATATAAGATTTAAAAAACCCCTTTTTAAATCATGTAACACAGATCATGTACATATCACATATATACACACAGAATCAAAATTAACTTAATCAAACTATAAGCAGCTTTGATACCACTGTTGGGTTCTAGGTCATAATCACATAGCGGAAAATAAAACTTTCGACCCTATAAACCCCCATAAGATCTAAGTAGTTCGATTAAATCAATTAAATCTGAGTCTAGAATCTTACCAAGACGTGTTTAACGGCAAGATTATAGGAAGGAAGAGAGGAGGTTCACTCCGGTGACACCCTACCTCGAGCCTTTCATTGTTTTCTATCGGAATATAGATGCAACTAAAGAGCAACGTCCTCTACCAGTATCCACATAAACAGAACACCCCAAAATGATGTTGGTATGCTATCACCTTCCTCTCAATTTTCTCTGTGTTTCTTTCTCAAAGAATGTATTTTGTGAATAATATATGTGTAAAGACCTCTAACCCTATATGTGATATATGTATATATATCCACATCAATTAGGGTTTAGTCTTTCACAAGTACCAAAACTCTTTTAGTTTTTAATCATTATCAATATTTCTATATTTAAATTTAATTATAATAACAATTACCATAATTAAATTATCACTAAATACACATAAGAGATAAAACTATCTTATTGGGCTGATAAGCCCAATATATATTTTGGGCCTGTTATATGTGTGTGACCCTGTAGGTTCACATAACGTTGGCAATGGGCCTCCAATCTCATTGGTAGCCCATAAGTTATAAGTGGCCTCTAGCAAGATACTATGACTACCCAAATCATGTGAAGGTCAATAATCTGCCAAAACCTATTTAACAACAATATTACAGTCCTTTTTTATACGATATCTTAGATTGAACATAAGGCATGGTTTATGTCATTCTTAATAATTCAATCATATTATTTCTCGATCTCAATTAGACTCAAATTGATAACTCCTTATCAACTGGTTTCAAGCATGGCCATGCATTTTCATTAGTCTAAATTATCGAGGGGCCCATAGATATCCTCCTCATGATTAGTGAGGGATAAATTCCTTCTTGATCACTCATACTCCTCACATGATTCATTTTATATCCAATCAGAATCTATTATATCATCCTATTAAAGATAATATTAGAATGTGTCAAAATATAAAACTTATCATGCATGACTCTATGATGATCTCAGGTCAGAGGACTACAATAATATCATTGTAATGAGAATAACTTATGACAATTATCCATGTAGTATTCTCATAGTGGGTCAATTCAGTACATCCTATGTACTTATGACTTGATTTTGTATCTCGTATATATGATCAGTAAAATATAATCATTAGTTAACCTCATACTAGTCTTCATTCATAATTTTCCTATAATAATGACTGACTAGGGATGATTTAGAATATAACTCATTTTTCATCTAAGAGTTTTACTATCAAGTCACACATTTGATGATCTCAGATAGAATTAAACATTTATGGAATTTAACAGAGTCAATATGATAAAATGCCTTTTTATTATAATGATGTAAAATAGACAAAGTCATAATATGGCCATAATACAATTGGCCTAGGGCACATCACTAGCAAAAGATTGACCTTAGAACCTTACATTTCCTACAAAGGTTCATAAGGCACAATCTTGATAAGCAAATTGGTAAATTTCTTGATCATATGAAAGACATAACTATTAAAATACCCTTTATGGATGCCATTAGAGATATGCCCTCTTGGGGTAAGTTTTTAAAGGATATTATTAATTATAAGGGTAAGGTTGAAGAGTGTGGGCTTGTTTCACTTGTTGAAGAGTCTAAGGCAATGTTGACAAGGACTCCACCAAAACTCAAAGATCCAGGTTGCTTTACTATTCCTTATATAATTAGTGATATTGCATTTAATAAAGCTTTATGTGATATAGGTGCAAGTGTGAGTTTAATGCCTTATTCCATATACAAGAAGATTGTTGTTGGTGATTTGCAGCCTACTACTATGTGTCTTTCTATGGCGGATAAATATATCAAATATCCACTTGGTGTGGCTGAGAATGTTCCCACCAAGATGGGTAAGTTTATTATTCCTATAGATTTTGTAGTGATGGACATGGAGGAGGACCTCGAAATTCCTATATTGTTGGGGAGACCATTTTTGGTGATCACGGGAGTGATCATTGACATGAAAAATGGTAAAATAAAAATGGAAGTGAATGATGAATCTATTGTCTTTGATGTCTTCAAGATGATTAAAACAACGCCACCTATTGATGTTTGTGAAAGGATAAATTCACTTGATCTAATTGATGAATGTGTAAATGATGTTGTCCATAAGTGTCTAGGTCAAAACCCTTTGGCGATTTGTATATCATAAGGGGCTGATGAGAAATATTCTAATAAGGAGGTTGTAGCTTGTGTAAGAATATTGGAAGCAACTCCATATTCTTCTCCTTATAGGCGTCAAAGATATGAGCCACTAAGGAAGGAGGATGATCCTAAGCCTTCCTTACCAAGTGAAGCACCCAACTTGCAGCTTAAACCTTTGCCTTCCACTCTAAGGTACACATTTCTTGATTTTAAATCTCATTTTCCTTTTATTATTAATTCTTTATTACCTAATGATGAAGTAAATGCTTTATGTGATGTTTTGAATAAATATAAGGGTGTGATAGGATATTTAATTAATGACTTAAAAGGAACTAAGCCCAACTATTTGTATGCATAGAATCCTTTTAGAGGATGATGCCAAGCCTACCATTGAAGCTCAAAGGAGGCTAAATCCCACTCTTAAGGAAGTAGTTTGAAAGGAAGTGATTAATTTGCTTGATAATGGGATCATATATTCCATTAGTGATAGTAAATGGGTAAGCCCCGTTCAAGTTATTCCTAAAAAGGGTGGCTTGACCGTTGTGTAAAATGAATATAATGATTTTGTACCTACTAGGACTATCACAGGTTGGCATATGTGTATTGACTATAGGAAACTAAATAAAGCACCTAGGAAAGATCATTTTCCATTGCCTTTTATTAATCAAGTCCTAGAGAGATTAGCTAATTTTTCTTATTTTTGTTATCTTGATGGGCTTAGTGGCTTTTATTAAATTCCTATTCATCCTAAAGACTAAGCTAAGACTACTTTTACTTATCCATATGGTACTTTTACTTTTAGGTGTATGCCTTTTGATTTATGCAATGCTTCTGCTACTTTCCAAAGATGCATGTTTGTAACATTTAGTGATTTAATAGATGATTGTGTGGAGGTTTTCATGGATGACTTTAGTGTTTATGGATCTAACTTTGCCAATTGTCTAGAAAATCTTTCTAAAGTTCTTGATAGGTGTAAGGAGCATGGACTAGTACTTAATTGGGAGAAGTGCCACTTCATGGCACAAGAAGGGATTGTTCTCTGACATTTGGTCTTACAAAGTAGTATTGAAGTTGATAGAGCAAAGATAGAAGTTATTACTAATTTTCCACCTCTAAAGTGTGTTAAAGATATAAGGAGCTTTCTTGGATATGTGGGTTTTTTTAGAAGATTCATCCAAGATTTTTCCAAGATAGCAAAGCCATTATGCAAGTTACTTGCCAAGGAGGCTATTTTCGAGTTTAATGATGTATGCATGGATGCATTTATAACTTTGAAGAAGGTTCTTACTTCACCACTAGTTTTATAACCACCTAATTAGGAGCAACCTTTTGAGATCATATGTGATGTAAGTAATTTTATGGTTGGGGCTATTTTGGAATAAAGAAAAGAAAGCAAGACTTATATGATTTATTATGACAACAAACTACCTGATGATGCTCAAATCAATTATACCACCATGAAGAAAGAGTTGCTTGCTATTATTTATGCATTTGACAAGTTTAGAGCATATTTTATGGGGTAAAAGGTCATTGTGTATTCCGACCATGCTGCCCTCAAGTATCTTCTAAGTAAGAAGGATGCAAAACCTAGGCTCTTAAGGTGGATTCTAATGTTTTAAGAGTTTGATTGGGAAGTGAGAGATAAGAAAGGAAGTGAGAACCTTATTACGATCATTTATCAAGGCTAGATTAAGAGGGATTAAACAAGAATGATGATGGTGTGCTGATCAATGAGTCACTTCATGGTGAACATCTTCTTACTTTTGTATCTAGGGAACTTCCATGGTTTACTAATTTTGCAAACTACCTTGTGAGTGGTGTTCTTCCTTATGGGTTTGATTATAGGCAAAAGAAGAATTTTTTGCATGATAAAAAGTTCTATTATTGGGAGGAACCATTGCTTTACAAGAGATGTGGAGATGGTTTGATTAGAATCTTCAAGATGAAGTTCAAGATGTTTTGAGACATTGTCACTCATTAGATATAGGTGGATACTTTGGTGCATCAAAAATAGCTTCTAAAGTACTTCAATCTAGTTTTTGGTGGCCTACTTTATTTAAGGATATTAGAGATTTTGTGCTTACATGTGATAGGTGCCAAAGAATGGATAATTTATCTAGGAAACATGAGATGCCTTTGAAATGAATTCTTGAAGTTGAGATTTTTGATGTTTAGGGCACATATTTTATGGGTCCTTTTTCTAGTTCTTTGGGCAACAAATATATAGTATTCATGGTTGATTATGTCTCCAAGTGGGTAAAAGCAATAGCTACCATTACTAATGATGCAAATGTTATTAAGAAGATGCTTAAGAAAAGTACTTTTGTAAGGTTTGGTACTCCTAGAGCTTTAATTAGTGATGGTGGTTCACACTTTTATAATCATGTGATTGAAGCTCTTTTGAAGAAATATGGGGTAACACACAAGGTTGCTACTCCATATTACCGACAAACAAGTGGACAAGTTGAGGTGAGTAATAGAGAGATTAAATGGATTCTTGAGAAAATAGTTTCTTCTTCAAGGAAAGATTTGGCATTAAAGTTAAATGATGCCCTATGGGCATATAGGACAGCTTTTAAAATACCCATTAGCCTTACTCCTTACTAATTAATCTATGAGAAGTCTTGTCACTTGCCAGTGGAACTTGAACATAAGGCATATTGGGCAACAAGTTCTTTCAACTTTGATTTGAAGAAAGCAGGTATGGAAAGGCTAGTTGAACTTAATGAATTAGAGGAGTTAAAAATGAATGTTTATGAAAATGCAAAGTTATATAAAGATCGTACTAAATTGTGGCATGATAAGCATATAGCTAAAAAAGAATTTCATGAGGGAGAATTCGTTCTACTTTACAACTCTAGGTTGAAGTTGTTTCCCAGTAAGTTGAAGTCAAGATGGTCGGGTCCTTTCAAGGTTATCAAGGTTGATCCTTATGGAGTAATTGAAATTGCTAATGATAAGGGGGAAATCTTCAAAGTGAATCACCATTGTCTCAAGCCTTATTTGGTGGGTGAAGCAATTGCTCCCTGGGAATCAATCTCTCTCTCTACACCTTAGCCTAGCAAAGGTATAGTCAAACTATAGACTACTAAATGTACCAAGGTATTTATTTTATGTTTTATTTATTTTCTTTTAGTCTATGTAATTTTTCTTTAAGTATACAAACATACACATTGTTTTTCTTTCATTTAATTTTTGTTTTGATTTTTATAGTATTATAAAAAAAATTTATTTTTACCTTAGCTCTGTGCCGAGTCGTGCCCTTGTGCCGACTCGTAACAGAGCCGGATGGTGTCGATTCGGCACAGGCATGCCGACTTGACCCTTAGCCTTGGCTACTACCCCCTTTTTTGCTTAGCTCTATGATGACTCGTAACAAAGCCTAGGCATGCCGAGTCGGCACATGGTGCCGACTCGTCCCCTTCACAATACACACACTTTTATTTTTATTTTTTGTAATTTTCTTGTTTTCTCTTCTTTGTCATTTTATAGTGTTTAATTTATTTCTTTCCTATTT
>CATIWO010439080.1:0-12492 GCA_949673435.1 Macaranga tanarius
TGGAGAGGAACTGAGCCTTCCACCCTTGAACCTTGTTAGAGATCCTTTCATATATGGAATTGCACAGCTGAGTTTTTGTTTTCCCCCAATCCGCTGGTACTCCAAGGTATTTCGTCAGAGCCTGTGATTCTTTAATTGTCAGAAGATTTATGATCCTTTGTCTGATCCCTAATGGAGTGTTGAAGCTGAATAAGATGCCGAATTTGCTAGTATTAATTTTTTGGCCGGATGCTTGTGTGTATAATTGAAGAACAAGCTGAATTCTGGTGGCCTCTTCTATGCTAGCTTTGCCGAACAATATTGTATCATCGGCAAACTGAACATGGGAGAGGGCAGCGCTTCTTCTGGTAATCTTATAACCAGCAATATTATTTTGGCTCACCTGTTTCTCCATTATTCTAGATAAAATGTCAGATACAAGAATGAATAAGTAGGGAGAGAGTGGGTCACCTTGTTGAAGCCCTCGGCTAGGTTTGAAATTTTGAAGGTCAGATCCGTTGATGAGAATGGAGTATTCAACAGTTATGATGCAAGCCATAATCATGTCCAACCAATGACTATGAAAACCCATCTTGGAAAGAACATGCTCTAGGAAGTCCCAACTTATCCTATCAAAAGCTTTTTCCATATCTAACTTTATAGCCATATTGTAGAGATACCCTCTCTTTCTACATTTGTGTATCACCCTCCAGGTACCACATACAAGTGTTCTAATAATATATAACAACACGTGGCATAATTATTATTATTATTTTTATATATAATAAGAGAATATACATTTATACTAAAACTCTTGTTTATACATATTGTACTTTAGTGTACATATATATTTTATTATCAAATTAAATACGTTGCTCAAAAATAAAGTGCTTGAATGCAATAATGATGATGATCATGAGGATGGAGATGTCGACACCAAGCCTGCCTTGGACCCACTTGAGCTCACATGGAACACACTTCAAAATTACTAACCTGAAAAACCACAATTGCAAAGGAATGAGCTTGCGACTCAATAAGTAATTATTAAAACAAGATTACAAATAGTTCTTCTCAAGAACTAGTTAGGAACAGTAAGAAAAACACATCAGAATTTCCAACACGGCCGTGTTCTCCAATGGCACAGTATACACATTTATACACGCCCATGTATAATTAACTTTCTATCAAGACATGCCTGTGTAGAAAGCAACTAAGACAATTAACTATGTGCATATGAACACGGCCACGGAACACGCCCGTGTATCCTCCCGTGTTCGCTACTGTAAATTTTTATTCAATTATACATGGCCATGTTCAATATTAATCAAGCCGTGTTTCCCATCTGTAACACATATTCTACTTTTAAATAAGTAATTCAAATCATTCATCACTACAATACCATACCAACACTTATCAACATTCTGAATTTCAATTTTGGTGTCTCTATTACACCATATCATCTCATTAAACATTCAACCATCTATATGTAAATAATGTAAACATTCACAATAAAATGAATGGATGTTAATGCACATGTCCACCTTTTCTTTTCTTTTCTTTTCTTTTATTTTCATGTAATGTGGCCATTTCTGAGATTCTCTCCCCCTTGCAAATCTCATTTCATTTTCTTTTCTTGAGATTCTCTTCCCCTTGCAAATCTCATTTTATTTTTTTTCTTGAGATTCTCTCCCCCTTGCAAATCTCATCTTTTTCATATATGCGCATTTATTTTCATTTCTATACAAATGGCCACATTTGAGATTTCTATCCCCTTTTAATCTCATATTTCATATTCTCACAATATATATACATTTTATGTACACCTCATATCACATCACCTATAGATCAAATCATTCAATTCATGTACATATCACATGACTTGCCAAATTTCATGATAATACATTTCACACAATTCCTCATCATCCCTTAATCAAACTATATAGGCATACACAATTCACATTCATAATTCACAAACCACTAGCCACATTTAATCACAATTCATCATTCTCTCTCTATATATATTATTTCCTACCACATCACACAAGTTGCTTAATTCATTCATAGTTATGTAGTTCTTATATTCAAGAGATTCAATATATACATATATTATACTAGTAATCAATACTCAAGAGGGCTTCAACTCTTTCAAAAGCAAACTTCTCTAGTGAGTAGTATCTCCAACATCCTTATTCATGCCTACATACAATTCATATATCAATACACATAACAAGCATAGCTCTTGTATCTAACTCAACCAAATTCCACTAAGTTCAACCTCATACCCTATGTTCAATAAATTCAAATAATTCACACACAGCTCTAACAATTATGAAAATATTCCTGAAGCTATACATATGAGTATACTTCAAATTCCAACTGGAATTACTCAATTTGGATGTGTGTGGAATTAATTATGGATTTTTGAGTGAAATCGGATATAACAGTAAAACAGGGTGACAGTATGAAGCACTAAAATATCCAGCTGTTTCAGATACCCTAAACAGCAGAATTTGGACTTTTTAAAAACATGAAAGTTGTAGTAAACTCTCTAAGGTTTCCATAACACTAAGGCTTGCTTAATTCTGAGGTCTACAACTCAAGTTATGACTAAAACAAGGTGACTGGTACACAGAGAAAAACAGACCTGAAATTCCAACTTACAACCCTTACTTCAATTAACCAAAAATAAACACAAAGCTTACTAAATGATGCTCCTACATGCTTGTAGATCTTCTAAAGCTTCCCAAAATGAATTTTAGATGAGTAGAGAATTAATCCAAAACTTCCAAAACTATCATCAAAACCCTCTTCTTCTTTTCCTTCTTCTTTTTTCTCTCCACCCATGTGTATATATATACCCACACACACAAACACACTTTCAAACTTAACTTTCACCAATTAAAATAAGTCAAATGCCCACCAAAAGTCTCCTTTAATTATCACTTACTCACATAATATCTTAATATAATAATAATAACAACAATATAGATAATTATCACAATTATCCTTTAATATAATATACATAAAATATCAACACAAAACCTCTACACACCCCCTTGCTAAAATAGGATTATTACATAATAATCCTCAACTTCCCATTTAGACAATTAACTCCAAAACTTAACGTACAATTATACCCCTTTACAAAAATGCACATATCACCTTATATGCAAATCCCAAACTCTACTAAATATATCACAAGAATATAATGCATATACAGTGCATATAAGAATGCAGGTGTTACAGAAAGTGGGTCCTATTAGTGTTTAGCAAGCACTTAAGCCACCACTTGCTGGTTGAAAACACTTAACTGAGATAAAAATAAAGAGTTTAATAAAATAGTAGAAATTAAAAAGTTCAAACACTAATAGTACAATTCTTCCTTCCCACATTTGATTTGATATTGATCATGCTGATGTCGTATTGCTGCTCTCTTTGATGTTTTTCCCGAGTTACATCTTCAATATAAAGCATTGTTAAAGAGGTATCATTACTCAATTTTTAATTCTCATTTACTAATTTATGGTGTTGTTTTTCTTTTAATTTTTAACTCTCACGCACTAATCTGAAAAAATGAAATTACATTACGAAATTATTTATTATTAATAATGATTTGTAATTGATTGGATTCAGTCTCTTGTTATTTGCATGCCTGTAATAATTAGAACAACTAATGGAATGACTATTTGAAATACTATAGTTGCAATTTTTTTTCTTGTTTTGTGAACTCTCTCTTGCAGTTCTATGCCTACACAAGTCTTGTAACACATAAAATGCTATATATATATATATATATATATATATATATAAATATATAAATAACATATCTGTAAATAATTAAACAAAACACTTGTCATTGATCAGCTAATAGCCATCAACTACCAGCTACCAGCTTACTCGAACAAGCCCATAATTCTTCAACTAATGAGGGTTTCAAAACATGTGTCTTTAATCAATTTGAGATAACAATAACTTAGCATTTTAAAACTCTTTCATTATAAATCTTATTTTATCTATTTTTACTTTCATTCCATGCTTCTTTTTCTTTCAATTTCTAAAATAAAAAATTTATTCAATACTAAGGCTCCGTTTGTTTGCGAAAAATATTCTTCCTGAAAATATTTTTCTTTATTTTCTAATATTTGAGTTACTAAAATAAAATAAGTCAAAGGAAAATAATTTAAAATTATGGAAAAACAACTTTCCATTCTAAGAATGAGAGGTTATTTTTCAAGACTTGAATACTTATCAAATATAAAGAGAAAAAAAAAATAAAAAATAATGTTACCATTTCTGTGTAATATTGTATAATTTAGGAAAAAATCTATTGCAAAATAAATACCAAAATTACTTTTCAACTATTTTTCTAGTGTTGTAGCCAAACATTAAAAAATATTATATTTTTTTGGAAAATATTTTTTCTGAAAAATATTTTTCAAGAGACATAATATTTTCCGTAAACAAACGGAGCCTAAGACAAAAAAAACTTTATCCATGGTTTGAACATTAAGGATAGTTACGTAAAATAATTCATTTAAAAGACTCTATTATATTATTAAAGTGTTAAGTGTTAATACTTTCTATTTCTAATACTAAATAAAATGAATATTTTGGTAATTTTTATGGGTTGATTATTGTTGTTGTTTTAGCAACTTAGAAGAAAAAAGAGATTACTAAGTAATAGCATAGTCAACATATATTGTACCATTGATCTCTAGATGTACATTAAAACCACTAGTAAAAAAGATAAGCTGAGACTCTTTTTTTGCCAATCAGTCAGCTACTTTGTTTGCTGACCTAGGAATGTAACAGATTGTAATATGAGAAGCATTACTCAGTTTTTCTGTGATTTCTTCAATCAAAGCTACTACTTCCTAAGGATTGGTCTAGGTTGCTTGATTACATATTTGAATTGCTTGAAGATTGTTCGGTCCTATTTGAGTTGGAATTTGAGGATATTGAGTGGCAAACTTTATGGTATCTCTTAGGCCTTGCATCAGTTTAGTTCGTTTAGTTTTCTTGAAAAATTTTAATAACCGATCGGTTTGTGTAGGTAGATGACATATAGCCGAACTGAATCAAAGGAGCCATAGGAACCAAAAATTGAAAATAAACATTTGTCGGATATGGTCGGTTCGGAAATTCGGTTTGGGCTCGGATTGGGTTGGGCCATATGATTTTGGGCCACACGATCAAAGTGTAATTTTTTTTTATTAATAACTATGGGCTTCACCTATATTTTACATATTGTTGTTTAATTTAAATATTCAGACTTTTAAGTACAAACTTATCAATATATATAAACTATCCTATATTTAGTCTTATACATAAAATGCTAATTGGCCTACACAAAAAAATTGCTTAATTACAAAATGAATTAAGTATACTATAGACTAAGTCTACAATCCTGCATATCAAAAAAATAAAGCAGACAACTTGGTTTTATTTTGAACAATAATCATTCCATTCAAACTACCCAAAAGAATTAGTCATCAATTCATCATCAGAGTCAAAATATACTGGCACTGCTGCAGAATACCCAAAAGTCATACTGCAGGAAGCCAGTAACCAAAATGAATAACAAAATTTACCTGCACAATTAATTAAAGAATAGAACACACATTGTCAAACTAATCATAATATTATGAAGCATCAAGTTAAAGAAAAAAATAGATGCAGTAACAAAATAGGCTCAGCATGCTGTAGTTTTAAATTATGTTAGAATACACAACTTAATTTCTGGCAGCAATAGCTAGTAATGCTATAAATAGCCACCCATTGAAACTAAGCAAGTATTATAATAGAAATTAGCATGTATTAGGGTGGAAGCATCATCTTTGCCAAGAAAAAATAACACAAGTTTTAGAAGAGGCTGAAGCTAGCATAAATTTAAATCACATCAAGAATGCAGCCACATTTCTGATAACTAAACAAAAAACAAAGCCACCAAAGAAACTTGAGCATGCATTCTATCAAGTCTTATTATGTCAAGGTGGAAGCTTCATCATTGTCTCAAATTAACTTACAGCAACAACAACACAGGCACCTCAAATCCAATTTAAGATTGGAAAGAGGCACATCAGGTTGGTCACAAGTAAGTGAATCAGAAAAAAAAATTTAGAACCACATTGGTGCTAGAGCACAATCAGATTAAACATTAAACAAGCATCAATGAATCATGCAATATTCACATATCCACAAGATTAAGTAAAATAAGTCAGTATTACATATTAGAAATCAGGAAGCTCAATTACTATACTAATGAAGGGCCTCACTTCATCCATATCTGATAAGAAGAAAAAAGAATGACATGTCTTTTTGAAAGAAGATATGCTATGTCTTTTTGAATGATAGTTATAAATAGCAGCACAGTAAAGATATTTACCCTTTACCACAACACCTTTATCATCCTTTATTCTCTCAAAATACTGCCAGACAGTAGATTTAGGTTCAGTTTTTTTTTCTTTTTTTTTCAACAACCTCTTGCTAAGTCTGTTGGACTGGTGTAGTAGGGGCTTCCACCACATTAGGTTCAGTATTAAAACCAGGGGTACCAATTGCATTGTTACTACCACTGGTACTTTCCATCTATAAATCAATAGCAAACAAATTAGCAAATCATCAATGAAAGATCAGAAAAGAAAAATAGAGAGCATTAAGCAAAAAAATACAAATTTATACCATTAATGACTTTGTCTTTGTCAAGCTGAATTGAAAAAATAGATTTGAGATCACACAGTAATAGACAGCAGACAAAATCTCCCACCTTTTTAAGTTATTAAGTTATAATTGAATAGCTTAAAGTTTCCACCCTTTTCGTTATAACTTAATGCTTTAATGCTCAAACTTCCACCAAGTCCAATAATCAATATCCAAAAACACATTGGAAGTATTATGATATATATATACAAAGAACAGAAAAAACATAAATTTGTAATGTATTTTAGTTACATAACAAAACTGCTTAAAAAACCTAAATTTAATTATAGATGTATACACTCAGAGTAGCAATTAATTAGTGTGAAAATATACACATATCAACAATAAAAAAAATATGCATACAGAAAACTCCACAAAATTCAATTTTTTTAAAAAAATCATTTATTAATATTGTAAACAACAATATAAAAAATACAAAATCATAGATATATAGTTGTTTTTTCATAAAATATTCAAAACACATAGATCTATAAAAAGTAAAAACAAAGATCTATAAAAACTTTCATAGATGTAAATACTATAAATTTCATTGATCTATAAAAACACAGAGAACAAATTTTGTTATATACTCGAACTGGATCGGTTATTGAATAAAACACAAATGACAGATGTATAAAATATTTCATAGATCTATATAAAATATATACAAAACACGGAGACAAAAAAAAATTCATATATCTATTTATATTTAATAGATCTATACAAAAATTCAAAGATCTATTTATATTTAGTAGATCTATATACATCATAGATCTATAAAAAACAGAGGCCATATATCATCAGCAAAGAAATTACCATTAGTGACAGATCCTCAATGAAATGAAGGATCTGCTTTGTGTGAGTAGAAAAGATACTGAAGTAGTAATCGAACAAGATTACTACTTGAGAGAACAGAGGAGAAACAAGGAGATGTAGGGTTATATTTTCACCATAGTTAGGGATTTACAAGAGTGAAGAGTTTGAAGATTGAAGGAGTCAAGGAGAGGAGAGGTAGGGTTTTACTGTGCTACGAGAGAGATGAAGGTTCGAGAAGTAGAGAAGAGAAAAAGGGAGAGGAGAATGAATCGACAGAAAAGAAATGATGGAAGTCTGAAAGGAGAGGTAGGGTTTTTTCTATTTATAGTGCAAACCCTCTAATAAAATGACATCTTTTTATAATAACTAAATATCAAAAATTTGGTAGGTTCGGTTGATCGAACTTCTCCCCCGAAACGCCAACCAACATCCGACTTAATTCCTTTATTCTAACTAAACTGACTATTTTTTACCCTCGGTATCTCGGTCGGTAATAATTTTTGGTCGGTTTGGTTCAAAAACTCAGACTCGGTCGGTTATTAAACAACCTTAGCATCTCTGATAGCTATCATTTTTACTTGAAGGACTGAATGATTGAACACTTTTATTGTTTAGATATGGATGATTGAACCCTTATTATCTCTGCAAATGAAAGCTACTTGGCCTATGCTATGTTTAGTTTGGAAACACATTACAATTGATCTTCTAATAACCTTTTAAAGGAGCTCGCCATTTGGCCCCTGGATTAACTGTTTGTGATGGTTGTGTCCTGTTATTATGATCTTTATTATCTTAAAAATGGACAAGTGGTCAACTAGGCCTTTTAATTTGTGTACATGGGCCAAATAGGCCGAATTTAAACTTTTTCCACAATTAGGCCCAAAACTTATATTTATCAGCCTATTAAACCCAAATCTTCTGTCTACTCCGTGCGTGAAGTGCACTGTTATAAAAAGATTAAATGGTTTTTTTAATTGTATGATATAATAATAGAAATGAATTATATAACAAATTCATCCCCAAATTTGAACCCTAATTTCCTCCTCCCAAATTCGAAGAACCTTAGAGAAATAAAAAAACCAGAAGAATGTCTTCCTCCTCGTGATGATTAGTGTTTTCATCTCATGAATCATCATCGAGAATGCATGTTGTAGCATTCGATGGTCCTGATTTTAATTATAAAGGGCTTACAAGATTCTACCATTATAATTTGAAGGCACCAAGGTGGGTATCTTGGACTGACCAAAATATTGAATTGTAAGTTATGAGGTAAAAGAGTAGTTATAAAAATTTAGTATTTTTGAAATGAAAAATCTATATTTATATAGATTTGAAAATTATTTGCAGAAGAAGAAATATGGAAGGAAAAAGAAATATACAAATAAAAGAGGATGCGAGTACTTTGAATGGCATGATGAACCTTTTGAACCTCAAGCGACGAAGGTAATTAAAGAATTACAGGAAAAAATGCTAGTTTAAAGTTTGAGAATACAACATTGAAGTGTGCTATTTGTGATGGAACTAAGCATGTTGAATTCAATAAAATTGACTTGGAATGTGCGCATCTAATGAGGGAGATAAAAAATGCTAAAGATATAGGTAAGAAATATAAGTGGAAAATATGGTTTTATTTTGTCATGGTTGTTATAAACTGGTTTATCTTGGTGGTTATTACATTTGCTATTCTTCGTAAGTAAGTAGTTGTTTAGCTTGTCAATATGATGTATTTTAGGTTTAGTGTTATGTGAAAATGGTGTAGATGCAAATAATGTAACTTTTTACCTTTATTTTAGTAGATAGATGGTTGCAAATGAAGATGATATATGTATCAATGATCATTTTTAGTAATGAAATATGTTTTTTTATATATGATTTGATGATTCAGTTTTGATATGTTTTAGTGTTCCACAAATATAAAATTCAACTTTGAATAGAAGTAAAAAACAAAGCAGCTCTGAATTTTTGTATTTGATGTGAAAGTAGTAGAACTATTTCATTCATATAAACTGGTTACTAGATGTACATTTTGCATCAGTACCTATATTTTTATGATATTGACAAAAAAAGGGACTAAAAAGCTTGAAGCTATTGTGATCAACTTTCACAACTAACAAAAAGGGACTAAAATATGCAAGTAACACTATAATAAAGTTTTAAACTTAGATTACAATAATATGGTATTGTAAAGTGATAAACTAGATTACACAAATTTGAGATCAACATATATAGTAAAAAAATAAACAGTTCCCCAAAATGTTTGTTTCTATGTTTTTGATTCAGTTACTTTTAAGGCTTTAGAACTTAAACTTGTTTTTAGGCTTTAACTTTGCAATTCACTGTTGTGGCTTAATATGATGAGAATCTATTGAAGCTATTACTCCATCAGCTCTTAAATTAGATGCTTGCATTATAATAACTTCATGGCTTGCAAATTGTACATGACCTTCTGTAGTTTGACTATAAGTTTGGGTAGGCATTTTAGGTGGCACATTAGTCTGACCACTACTGCCCTTATCCCTGCATCTTTTTCTATTATTCCCAATAAGTTGGTCTCTGTGTGATGCCAATTTATTACCAGAAATATTTTGAGCCTCTCTCTATTTTAAATAGGAGCTTGGAATCTGCCATACATTGGATTTCCCTGCAATTTTATATTTTTATATTGGTATGGAGTCACAATCCTTTAGTTCTCTCTAGAAACTGGATTGTACTAGTGTAAGAACTGTTCACTAAACATTCTAGATTGCATTGTATTTTATAGATTTAAATCAATTTTGTAAATAAGTTTGCGTACAAAATAAATAATTAAAAATAAAATACTTACATTCCATGTAACTTGGCCTGTACCATCATTAATATAATGCCCCATTTCTACAGGTTTTTTCTTCATCCCTCCAATAGTTGGGGATAACTGGTGCCTTTCCTTTTCCACTATGACCAGTTGTAACAAGCTTTGTTTGTCTTTAGCTTTCCTCAGTGGGTTTATTGATTTTAATTCCAACATTAAAAGAGAACTTATTTTTTGTACTTGAGCTACACCTTTTCCTTTGGCTTCAGCCTACAATATTAAGGCAAATTTAACACTCATATATGGATTCACAAAGTTATAAAACATAATTATCATAGTGTAATATTTATGTATATATATATATACTTTATCATCAGAATTTAGTTTATATGCTGCAGTTGCTGTTGATGTTCCTGATTGACTTTTGGAAATAGAACCTTCATTATACATATGAAACTGCAATACAGATAGAGTCATAGTGCAATCTATACAATTTATATTATAATACAAAGAAAAATTAAAGCATGCACTTACATTGGCTTTCCTTGGACACCTATTTTTATTATGTCCTATTTATTGACAGATGATGCATGTCATGATTACACCTTTTTAAGAAATTTTTTCACTCTTCTTTGATTCTTTCGGGTCCTTCCTCTTACAAATCTTTGGCCTACCAACAACTTTGTGCACTTTAGGCGGTAACAATAGAGGCATGTTTATCTTTGGCCACATGCTTCTACCCTTAGCTAGTTCTATATAGAATTGATAGGCTGCTAAATACTTTTCATTACTATACCAACTATCAATGTAATCTTTTAACATTTTTTTGCTATGGATTAATGCACATATACTATAAGGGCATGGTATTCATGTTAGATCCCATGATCTATAGGTGCAAGTCCTCTTCTGCACATTAACTATATGTGTATCCTTCCCCTTACTAATTTCATATCCTTTGCCCCTATTCCATTCAATGGTACACATAAAAGCTCTTTTAATATTTTTATTTAACCTTGTACAAGCACTAGGACTCACATTATAAAACCATTTCTTTACATCATCCAATTTTTCATAAATTCTTTTCATAGCATTAACCCTGACCCAATCCAATATGGTAAGTATATATTTTGCCTAGCTTTAACTAAATGTCCATTGAATGATTCACATATGTTGTTATCCATACTATCACACTTAGAATGGAATGATTGATATAACCTACGGCATGTATGTAGAGGATAAGTTAGCAAGTGTTCCACTAATCCATTGCCCATGCATTAAGCTTCTCCAATTGATCATGAAAGAATTATTCATAAGGGCTCTTTTTATATTTCTAAAATTATTGTTTGAAATCAATTCCCCCCCATCTCTTCTACCATATCATATAGATATGCATTGCACACTATCAATGTTCAGCTAGGGGAAGTTCTTACTTGATAGCTTCTATTAGTCCTTATAGGAAAGGAATATCAACATATAAACAACTTATAATTTTTAAATTAATAATTACTTATATTTGGAGAGGACTACTAACCTTTTGTATGTCACTAATTAGAGTGAATTGGTTGCCATCAGTCAAACAAAAGTCCTCTTTCACATGTTATAAAAACTAAATCTAGTTTGCCTTAGTTTCAAACTTCACCATTGCCTAAGAAACTGAATATCTTTTATCATTAGAATCTCTTCCTATAGCTGTTAGCAATTCTCCTTTATATATATTTTTCATGAAGCAACCATCAAGCCCTAAGATGGGCTTACACCTTGCTCTCCATCCTATTCTTAAAGCATGAAAGTGTTAGTGTAGATGTGCCCTATGGCCATTCATGTATATAGACATTGTATATTTATCCCCATGGTAATGATATATTCATTTGGATCAAAGTGTTTATTTATTTGAATATTTACCCTTAATACAATGTTAGATAAGTTTATTATCAAGAGTTGATAATATGAGTGACAAACTTATTTAGTACTTATACTATAAAAGTTCATAGTCATAGGATTAATACATGGGTAGTATTAATCCATAGACTATCACCTCTATCTATTTTCCTTGATCAGTATGTGATATCGATAGTGGGAGGTAGTGAGTCTCATACTACTTGATATGAGATATCAGAATAGATACGTGGATACTCATGTGATGGGTGGATCAAACTGTGACGTAAGATTTGTGATTGCATGGATATTCACTTAAGTTAACAATCACAATC
>CATIWO010439177.1:0-10793 GCA_949673435.1 Macaranga tanarius
AATAATAATAATAATACTCAACAATTATCTCTTAATATAATATTATATATATATATATATATATATATATACAAATATCTCCACCAATCTCTACACACCCTTAATGACTTAGGATAATTACCCATAACTCCATAACTTCCTAATTTGATAACTAGGTCCAAACTTAACTTACAAGTACACCCCTCTCTACTAATATGCACATGCCAAACTCAAATGCAACTCAAGACTCTATTCCACATGTCATAAAAATACATACATGAACCGTGCATCTGAAAATAAGGGTGTTACAAAAATACCAATAGCTTTATATATATATAAAAAAAAAATAGACAATAAAAAATTTTGTTTTTTATAAAGTTGGCATAATTACTTAAATTTTAAAACAATCGGAATCCATATTACTATTATATATTCAAAAGAAAATATCAAATTAAATTGAGAATAGTTGAGTACCTTGAGAAGGACAGTGGTTGCTTATTATGGACCTAAACAAAAAGCAAACAGTTTGCTTATTAATTTGATTTACTTAAAAACATCAATTTTTCATTTATTACTTCCATATCAATTTTATTTTCATCTATGTCCATGTCCTATTTTATTATCTTATGTCTTAACTTTTTTTTTAACTTTATTTTTATTTTCTCTTAATTTTTCTGTGTTTCTTTTTCTGTTTTTTTATTTTTTTCCATCTCTCTTTTTTCTTTCTTTTAATCTTTTTATTTTTTATTTTCTCTTTATTTTTTCTCATCCTCCCATTCTTTTTTATTTTTATTTTCCATTCCTTTCTTTTTTTTTTCTTCTTATTTTTTCCTCTTTTTATTGTTTTTCTGTTTCCTCTTTTTTTTTTTTTTCAATTTTCTCCTTATTTTTTCCTTGGTCTCCTTCTTTTTTTTTTTAATTTTTATTTTCTTCTTTTTTTTTTACCAAAAATAAAAATGCCTCAATTTGTCCCATTTTTCTCATCCCTTTCTTTTTTTTCTTCTTTTTTATTTTTATTTTCTTCTTATTTTTCCTCCTCTCCTTATTTTTTTCTATTTCCTTTTTTTAAATTTTGTTCTTATTTTTTCTTGGTCTCCTTTTTTTTTTTGTGTATTTTTATTTTCTTCTTATTTTTTCCCTCATATCCTTCTTTTTTCATTTTTCTCTTTTTTTTTTTAGTATTTTTCATGAAATTGAATAAAAATGTAAGAGATTGTTTTATATACAAAAAATAAACTAAAAAAATACAAAAAAAACACACACAAAATATAAACTAAAAGTAAACAAAAAATAAACCAAAAGTAAACAAAAAATATATGAAAAATAGGACAAACCCAAAATAAAAAAAAATAGGACAGAAATAAATATATTATTGGTTTGTTTTGATATTTTGAAGTGTATTGAAAACCAATAATATACCAAAAGTATATTCGTTGTATACTATAATATATTTATTATTCATATATATGTATTTTTTAAAAGTTTATTTATTGTATATGATTATGAATGCTATTGTTTGAATATATACAGTATACATTGTATTTAATATAGATAATTTATAGAAATTTTGTATATATTTACGAAGACGGCTTTAATTATGTATATGAATTGTATCATATGCATAATATAAATTTTTTTAATGTTTTAAAGTGTATTGGAAATTGGTAATATACCAAAAGTATAATCATTGTATACTATAATATATTTATTGTTCATATATTTATATTTTTTTAAAATTTTATTTTATTGGCTACAATTATAAATTTTATTATTTGAATATATATTTTAAGAGAAATAGTTTATAAAAATTACTGTTTTGATATACGGAACATGAACTAAAAATATACGGAAAATAAACAAAAAGTAAACCAATAATATACAAAAAAAAAAAAAAAACTAATAATGTACGGAGAATAATCCAAAAGTAAAACAATAATATACAAAAAAATAAAACCAAAAGTAAACAATAATATACGGAAAAATAAACCAATAATCCTTGTAATGAACATAAGCAAATTACAAAACAAAAATCCAAAAAAAAAAGAAAAAAGAAAAATGCCATTTGGCCATGTTTAGCACTTTTCTTGATCTTAACAATTAGCATATCTTTAAAAAAAATAAGTACGAGATAGGTCTTCAATTAGTCTTGGCCATTTCTTGTACTGCTTTTAACATATACACGAAGTAATGGCATACCAAAAATAAACAAACAACAGGGAAACCGAAAGAACTATGATAGCAGCATGAACCATAAGCCTGACAGCAAGAACCCCATTCTGCAAGCTGAACCAATAACTAAACTAGCAGAAAAATGACTAATAGATCAAGTGAATGCAAGATTTCTCTGTATTCGCAACACTAAAAACGGAGAAACTTGGAGACCTTCAACACCAGAACAACAGCAAAAGCATAAATTTGACGTCAACAACACCCAAACACTCATGAACAAGCAAGCAGAAGCAGCAAAAATCATATTAGCAAAGCAACTGTTTGAAGAAATAGCAACAACATAATTCCAAACAAATCAACGAACAACATTGAAACTGAGATGTGCATCAAACTGACGATGAAAGCACAAAGCCACTCTCCACTTCGAACCAGCTGAATCAACATAAGAAATATAAATCTTCACAAACCAAACCAGCAGACACAGAAAAGCCAATCTGAACTAATGAAGCCGACCTGACCAACATCCAAAAACACAACCACAAAACATTAACCAAAAAACACGACAGCAGCACCAGGCGAAGCCAATTACATTTTTAGATTTTTCAAACACTAAGCAAATGATGAAGCGTATAAGCTAGAAATAAATTGAACTAATAAAAGAAATCAATGGAAATGTCCCAAATTTTAAGGCTTAAAGGAAAAACAATTAATATGCTAAAAAAAAAAAAATAAAGAATTGATTTTTTTTTCGTTTGAAACATGAGATTGAGCCTCTAATTAAGAAGGGTAATCGAAAATGGATTCATAGATTCTTCTGAGATGATAAAAAATAATAAAACCCACCAAACCACTTCCTATAGCAGCTCCAAGCAAACGCTCCTGCAAAAATTGAAACCCCCCATCAAAATCATAGTCATTTGCAAATAATACGAGAAATCAATAGCCACCCGCAAATTTTAAGGCCATCAAATTCAATTTAACATTAATGGGTATGTACAAACCTGAGCAAGAACATTGATCATGGTACCCTGTTGCTGGATTTTGACGCTACCTTTCTCTGGAAACAGCGGCTTTTTTTTTTTCCTTAGAAAGGAAAAGTTGAAGTTTTTAAGTAATAAAAGTATAAAACTACAAAAATGAGGTATTTGTATAAAGATCCCTTTATTTTAATCTTAATTTTACTTATTTTTGGGGGGAATTTTACATGTATGAACGTTCAGCAGCTTTTAACCAGATGAAGAAAAGATTGAGACTTTTTCTTTTGAGAGTTTTTAGCAACATGGTGTTCAACTGCTTGCTGCATATTGCTCACATATTGTTGCTGCCTAGTTATCGTCTTTGTTTTGTTTATGTTATGATTGCCATTGCTCAACCTTTGTAAGATGAGAATGATGAGATGTTATTTGCCTTTATGTTTCAGAATTGAATAGACCAGAGAGATATTAAGAAGATTGATAAGGGCAGAGCAGACAGATTACTAGACAAGAACATTGAATTTTAATGAAGGTGAACAATAACTTCAATGAAATTCTAAATTTTAATAAAGAACGTGTGAGTCAAAAGTTTTTAACTCCAGAAAATTCGATGTGATCAAATCTCAATTAAAAAACCTTATGAGTTCACCTACTTCGAACTCCATAATAGTCGGAGCTCTTGGCTAACATCTCATTGAAAGCATCAAACGAGAAAAAAAAAGAAATAAAATACACTGCAATCAATATTTTAGGTAGCCAATTGAATCGAGTCTGGACATCTGTCAAGAATCATTGTTTGTTGCAAATATAATTAATTTACATCTGAATTTAATTACTATCATTAATCTCTTCAAATTTTTTGTTAGCTTGAATCACAAGTTCTCTAGATGGTTACGTAGTCATCATAACATGTGTAGTTAAAACTGTCACTTAGGTCTATTCTTAATAATGTTCTGAATCTGATAGAAAGTGGAACAAATCATGGAACTTGAGAATTGACAGAGGCAATCAATCAGGTTAATTAACATATATATGCTGGGACCAACTTTAGTCATAATACATTACTGTAAGAAAAAAAATTATTCATCCCACTCATATAGACCCTTTTTTTTTTTTTTTTACTTTTTAATTATTTTTGTTGCTTCTGGGTCAAGTCTTCTCTAGGGTACCCATAAAAGGTTCTGTCTGCCATACAAGGAAAATACAAATGGTGGGCATGAGAGTTCTGTTGGTCAATGGTCACTATGTTTACTGTGAGAGATTGACCTATAGTTTTATATATCTTATGGATAGTGATCACATTAGGTTTTCTGATTGAGATTTGATCAATAAGAGATGAGAGGGATTAGGAATTTTGTGTAGATATGTGTTTTGTTTTATTTAACGTAATTAAATAGGAAGTTAAAATGTCTTATAAGGGTGTTTGTTGAAGAGTCATCAACTCATGATGTATTAATATGACGGAAACCTATATAGGAAGGTTTTCAATAATTTCACCAACATATGAAGAGATGGCATTTTCAATTTTGTTACACCTGTCATGATAAATAGTTCATTTTTGTTTTTTTTTTTTGAAATTTAGATTTCATAAATATATAATTGACAACATGATAGTGTGCTATTACAATTTTGGATGTATTAATTCATGGAAAAGGTAACTGATTAGAAAAAGTTAATTTAAAATGGACGTCAAACTTCAAATCCCATCAATTTTCTTCCACGTATTAACAAAATAACTAATTAAGGTCTATTTGATATTATTATTGTAACAGCTATTTGAAAAAAACACTTTGAATGCTATTAATTAAAATTAGCTAAAAATTATTTTGGAAGTAGATTAATGTCTTTCCTTTTGGCAATAGCAATTAAAATGTGTACTTTGTCAGCCCATTTGTGGTTTGGGCATTTGAAATCCGGTTGAAAGGTCGGAAGTTTAAACTTTAAATCCCTTTCTTCCCTCCTTGATCTTCTGTGATCCGCCCTTAAGTGGGCAATGGTGGCTAATTCACTTACTTTCAAAACTAAAATGTGTACTTTAGAAAAAGCAACTAAATGCCAAATAGGCACTTGGTCTCATCAAACTATAATTCTGGTGGGTAACTAGTCCCAACTGAAAGAAAAAAAAAAAATTTCAACTAGGTAGAACTCAATATCAGTCTGCCTTCCCATGAAGATAACTCCTGTACTTTGGTTGAACTCTGTAGAAAAAAACATTGAGAAGAGCAAGTCTACTTTTCATAAAATGTTTGGTAGAACAGAACAATCAATACGGTTAGTCCTCCAAAAGATCAAGAATCAAGAACACATGCAACAGTACTAATGTTGAGAGTTATATTATTAAAGTTATTAACCAACCTTGATTATGATAAAAATTGAATGCAGATATTATACATGTCCAAGGTGGGACTCATGGAGTTTGTTAAATTGTCATATTGAACTGACTTATCTGACATAAATATTTTGAGATAAATAAGAGAAATGTAAAATAAAGTAACTACTTTTCAAATGCATATATATACATACATATATTTTTTATCACGTAAAACCAATTAAAACAAATTTCCTTTTGAAAATCAAGTATGAAGTTGGAGTGATCACCAACATATAGATATAGAACTATTAGGTTAACATTTCCTTGGAATAGTTTGATTGAAATTAGCATGTGATAATTGTAGGAGCCAATATATATAGAAAAGGGCAGCCATATCTCCTTGGGATTTGTTTGTTTGATGTAATATGAGAAAAAAAAAATAGTAATTTTCAGTGGGACAGTATTGTCAGAAAGAGATGTGGGACTCGTAGCCTAGATAGATCCAAGATAAGAATTTCCATGGAAGTTGCCTATACATATATATAACTAATTTTAACAGATTTTTATCTTTTCATTCTACTTAATGTTAATTTTGGTAAATGATAATCATATTGCACTACTTATATGTTGAAATTGTAAAACTGGCTAAAGAAAACTTCTATTTGGTTACTGCTTCAAGGAATTGTTTAGGCTAAGAGAGACCTTAATTAATTAGTAGTTGTGTAAAGAATGAATTCCTCATGAGTTATGGCCTCAAGTAGAGTGTAGAGTTCCATAAGAAAGAAAGGAATGATTCTTGGCTTCTATTTCTTTTGATTCTTGGCTTCTATTTCTTTCTATGTATATAAATTCTTATATACTTTTCTTGGTTTTGCATGATAAACCTCAAGGCAGGGTTTAATTCTTGCCAGATGGGTACATTCCATCTAGCAAATTCCATAAGCTATAAATATATATCCCATTTGAATGTAGATTTATTTAATCTACAAACTTTCTTTACATTAGTCTGACTGTATAATATTAATCTTTCATAGCAATTTCAAATGTACATATTATAAGCCCAAATTCACAGAAATAAAAGACTAGGATTTTACAATAATGATAATATTTTTGATTAATTGGCTTAGATTAATTAAATTCAAATTTCAGTTCTCACTGTCCTGAAGATTACTTCAGCAACTAATTGGTAATTTAGTTCAAAGTTAGAATTCAAAAACATGCCTCTTTAGCTCCAAGAAATTATATAGATGTCTAGACTTTGTCCTTCTCAAACATGGACATTATGAAATTTGGCTAATTGAAGACATTTGAAATGCATGTCTAGTATGTGAGGAATCTAAACTGTCTACTGTAAATGGCATCATAAGGAATTGGAATAATGATTATGATATTTGTATACTATTCTATTCTAAACATCATAACTCTCGGTTGGCAGCAAGGAAAAATCAAGACACAGTCACTTCTACCATCATTAGAATTTCGCTCAATTGGTCATCATCATTCATCTTCAATACATTTGATAGCATATTATTATACAATACAGTAGTATCTTCTGCTTCCCCCTTCCAGATAATTGCAGCATTTCCACTTAAAGTTTAAGGGTTTGACACTAAGTCATATATATGTATTATACATGCTCACTTTTGCACTTCGGAATTTTATTTCATATATAAAATTCTACTGTTTTCGTGTTTTTATATTACAAGATAAACACTCGACTATTAAATTATTAATGTAACTTAATTGCTTACTAGCTTTCTAGTTATCTCGAGATAAACACTCGACTATTAATTATTTCCTTAGGTTGGTCTTTTTAAATTGTCTAATGACTGTGTATCATTAGCTTCCCTACTAGAGACCTCCCACCTCAAATTGGTAGTTGTGATCAGGTGGATCCCAAGGTGCTCTAGAAAAATTTTAAAACCTAACTAATAATAACCAACTTCACTCCTACCCTGAATCCATAAACTTCCATGCAAAATTTGCCTAACTATTACATATGCATCTTTCTTGTATTGATATGCCCTTTTTATATACTTAATGGTGATACTAAAACTTTGACTTAATATTGCTTCCAATTGAATCTCTTTTTTAACTATGTAGCAATAAACAAAAGTGCACATAAGTAAGATTTGAAAAGTTTAATGATACAAACATCTTTTTGTCTTTTACTTTTTTTTTTTTTTTTTTGGTGGTATGTTGAAAAGTTGGGGTTTATTTGTAACTGAAACTGAGTAGTAACAACTAATTTATGTCAAGAATATTATACATAGAAAACTTGAATAATTTTGGTGGTTATTTAGTTGTAGTAGGTGAACCTAAAGGGCACCTTTAATTTGTGGGTCCAAAATCACTATTATCAATTCATCACAATCACCATCAGCCCGCCTCTCTACATGATCCTGATCCAAAGTCCAAATATTAGTAGATATATCTGTCTATAATCTCCTAGATTTTAGCTTTATCTTTTTTTTTTTTTTTTTTGAAAAAAGATTTTAGCTTTATCTTGAGCTAGCTAACTTATCCCTTTTATTCAAAACAATTTATAGTGTAAATCAAATTATAGTGTAACAAAATAAAACCATATTGTAAAATTCAATATTAATGGTATGGTGAGTTCAAATTTAATATATCTTGAGCTAGCTAATGCTAATAATTTATAGGTAAACTGGGTGTGAACTGGCACAGAAGAGAAAGGAGGTCTAAGGTTATTTATAACAGAAGAAGGAAGAATCATAATTAATGCTTAGATGGAGGAGCAAGCACCCATGAAACATGGTTTATTTATATATATTTATGTTTCATCATTTATTAATTTTACACTGCCACTGGTTTTTTTTTAATTAAAACTTTTTTTTTTCTTTTAATATGTTCTGCTACTACTGTTATGTTAGGAAATGGGAAGGACAGTTTCACATGGGGAAGACTGAAGAGAGAAGCAGAGTACTCTTCTTTTGTCACCTTCAATCTTCTTATTTTCTTCAATAGCATACTCTCGTTAAATATCAACCCATTTCTCTTCTCTTTTCTTCTTGTTCCACTTTATATCTTCCTTACAAGGAAACATAAGTTTCTTGAAATTGCCTTCTTCGGTCCTTTTATTTTTTTATTTTTTTATTTTTATTTTTTTTTTCTGTTCTTGGGTTTGATTTTATTTTGTTTACAGTATGAGGAGCTTGGCAACTTGTTATAGTGAACATGCCATTAAAGTATCAGATTCATATTGTTCCCGTCCTTCTTCAACTCAACCCTATATTTCTCCTAATCAAACACCTTCAAATCCTAATGCAGTTACTTGTATATATAAAGTCAAAGTTTCAGCACCATCTCAAAAGTCCCTTTTCATCATTCTTACATGGTGCAAGAAACTGTTGAGTCAAGGCCTTATTACTATTAATGTTAGTGATGCCATTTCTTGCCATTCTTCTCCTTCAAAATTCAATGCTAATTCCCATTTTCTTAAAAAAATTAAAGGGTCCAAAATATTCCAATCTTGCAATTCAAAGATTGAAGTTCACTGGGATTTTTCTTCTGCTTATTATGATGCTGGACCTGAGCCGATTGCCGGGTTTTACGTTGTCGTTTTGGTTGATTCAGAATTAGGCCTATTTCTTGGAGAAATGGTTGAAGATGGAGATGATGCAAAATGGTTTAAAACAAAACCATTAGTGCCATTGAAAGCATCATTGGTTTCAAGAAATGAGCATTTCTCAGGGAATTATGCAATATACTCAACAAAGGCACAGTTTTCTGATTCTGGTATAGCTCACGATATATTGATTAAATGTGGTGGAGATCAAGATGTGCCAAAGAACCCTCCTGTCCTGTCAGTGTGCATTGATAACAAGACAATTTTTCAAGTGAAGAGATTGAAATGGAATTTTAGAGGGAATCAGACAATTTTCTTGGACGGATTAGTGGTAGATATGATGTGGGATTTGCATGATTGGTTCTTTAAAGAAGCATCATCATCTGATTCTGGTTCTGCTGTTTTTATGTTCAGGACAAGAAGTGGATTAGATAGCAGGTTATGGCTAGAAGAGAAGAATTTGGGGCAAAAAGGACAAGACAAAGCAGAGTTCTCCTTGTTGATTTGTGCCTGTAAGAATCCTGGCTGATTGATTCCTTCATTTTGTTTGTGTTTGTTTCTGTTAGAAGGAAAAAAAATCCATTTTATGATGTTAATTTATTTTTTCGTCTCCAGTTTCTATTTCTTATCTGTACAAAAATATCAAATCTCAAAAAATTATAGAGAATTTGTCTTCTAATTATGGAAAAATATAATTAACTTTGGAATGGGAATTAAGTTAGTATATAAGTTGTGGATATTGAATTGTATATAAAACATTTTATATTTTACATTTTTTTAATAAAAAATTGATCTTTTTTTTTTGAATATTCAATACACACGCACATGCAAAATATGAAATGCACCACACACTGCCATCGACCACACACATGCCTTCAAAAAAAGCGTGTGAGGGTAAAGACTTATATGCAACACACAAAGTCATGCAATGATGGATGTGGAACACTAAAAAATTGATCTTAACAAATATATAATTTATATTTTTTATATTTTTCATTAAGAGACAGACATTTGATAATTGATAATATAATTTTTCTTCTGTTGGCACAAAACTTTTACATTTTTATTGAGAATCTTGGCAATGTTTTTGTTAGGTCCGCTAGGCTGCTCAAGAGGGGGGGGGGGGGGGGTGAATTAAGCTTTTCAAACTAATTTGAAAACTAAAACTGATTTGAACAACTGAGACTGAAATGCGGAAGCCTTAAAACAAAGCACATATTTAAAAGTCCTGTAAACACAGTTTTGATTTCAAGAGTGCTACTTTTTATGAATCAACTTAAAGCAAATATAAACTGAAAATAAATTGAGCAAGTTGATCCATTTTAGAATCACCACAATAACACAAGAGAGAATAGAGAGATGAAAGGAAAATCAACACACACACAGGGTTTTATCGTGGTTCGGCTCCACATGCCTACATCCACTCCCCAAGGACTCACCCTTGAGATTTTTCCACTAGTTAAAGTGATCTCTTTTCAACCGACAAGAGACAAGCCTTTACAGCCTTAGTACTACCCTTTTGCTAAGATGCCTCTACACTGGTTTTCTAACTCCAGCAACTATCCCCTGCTGGTCTTTCCCAAACAGCTCCAGCAAACTGCATACAACACTGGTTTTAATTAGCTTCAGCAACTATGCACCCATTTCTCTCCAAATGGTGCTTTCTGCGTTTAAGCAACAAGAAGAAGTGTGTTTATCTCTCTCACTCAAGCAGCAATGATACACATGAAGCCTATGGATATGATGAGTGAAGATGACTCTCAAGGAAGCT
>CATIWO010439192.1:0-23920 GCA_949673435.1 Macaranga tanarius
GCCTCAAAATTATTTTTGTATTCTACTTTGCTTTTCATTGTCTAAATCTGATGCTTTTTTCTTTATTGTGCAGATTAACTTTTGAATTTTGATAATATTAGTTGCTGCCAGCAACTTGCTGGAAATGGAATGAACGCCAAGCTTTTTTTTGTGGCGCTCTAAATGATTGTCTGCATATGAAATTTAGAATGATAGTTGCATAGTTTTTTTGTTATTACATTATATTTGTAAAGTGTAAATTTTTGAGATGTTAAAAGATGTAGGTATTGGGCCTTTGGTCTTTATTTTTTTGTAATATTTTGGGTAGCCCAAATGTATTTGTTAATGGGTTAAGCCCGATATTAAATGAAATATATACTTTACTGTTTGGGCTCCAATAATATAGCCCATAGTATTAGGCCCAAGTAAATAGTCCAACCCGATAACCCGATCTGATCAACCCGACTTTTATCCCAACCCGACCCGTGCATTCTATACAATAATTAACTTCGGTTCGGTGCTCAAATAATGTAACCGAGAACTATTCGGTTTGGTTAAATTTTCACCTGATCCGACCCGACCCGCCCGATGCACAGCCCTACCTGCCCCGCCCTTCAAAAACGCGAAGAAACCCTCAGCTCGTTCATTAATCATGAACTGCAACTACCGTTACCTTCCTTCTCCAAAAAATCGGCATTAATCGCCCTCCAAACAACAAAAATCACTGCTACAAACACATCAACCAAATCAAACAGAAAACATCCTCAATCAAAAAACAAAAATCAAGCTTCATTGAATTGACAACAACAAATCAAGCAAAGAGAAAAATAA
Organism: Macaranga tanarius; assembly: GCA_949673435.1. Lineage (NCBI taxonomy): Eukaryota > Viridiplantae > Streptophyta > Magnoliopsida > Malpighiales > Euphorbiaceae > Macaranga > Macaranga tanarius. The sequence continues at coordinate 811 of CATIWO010439192.1, forward strand.
CAAAAAAGTAAAGAAATCATATATCAAAGGTGAATTATTCTTTTTTTAATACTTTTGATTTCTTTAAAATCAATTACATTCCATGAACGCTAATCAAACTGAAAGTTTTATCATTAAATTGAAACAAATCAATTAATCAAAAAATTTTGGTTGTCAAATAATTAATATAAAAGCTTTTCTATCAGAAAAATAGTATACAAACTATTTCATATTTAACAACTAGCCTATAATGCTCGAAATTTAATACCTATTGCTTCAAAATTTTAAAAACCAGATTTGCATCGACCTCATAAAAAAATCAAAAATTTTGTATACTTTTTTTTTCAATTTAGAATACTTTTAGTATATTTCACATTTTTGATACGTCTTATACTTACAGGAATAGAGCAATCTAGTATTTATTCATTACAATGAAGAATGGAGTGATGGTTTCATTTACGAAATCTTTAAAGTAACTAGAATACAAATTTCAAAAAACTGCACCTACCAAAACCTCATCAAAACAGTATCAACCCGTATAAAAATAAAAAATAAAGAAAAGCTGCTAGAAATCAACTACCAAGTCAAATATCAGTATCCATCATTATAAATTGAAGATAATTCAACAATACAATTCTATATCTAACTGAAGAGCAAAAAAACTGACAAACCAAAGTATCCATTGTGCATCACATTCTAAGAAAAATAAAAGGACAGCAAATTCTTTGACTTTACACCACCAACAACAATAGCATTAGAAAATCAATCCACAAATATAAAAGGAACAGATACAACTTTAGATCTCATTGATTATGCAAAACATATTGGAAAAATACATTAATGAAAATGAAGAACAAGAAGTCCATAGTCCTATATGTCAATTGTTGATAATATCTAATAGAAATTGTAATGAAATTAAGGCTCAACAACTCTATAAAGATAAGGAGACACTCAAATCAGTTGTGACTTTATACACAATAACAAAGAACTTTCAGTTCAAAGTCTTGAAATCTTACAACTAGAAATACTACCTCAATTGCTTCGACAACAACTACAGCTAGAAATTAAGAGCAATAAGGTATTAAAACACAAGCACATTTGTCATTCAACCATTCATTAATGAGCACAACTGCACCTTAGAATTCAGGTTGGGAAGTTACCGTCAAACATCTAAATTTGTCGTATTGGAGCACATCAAATCCAAATACATCAACACAAATACAATCTATACACCTGCTAACATCATAAGTGACATAAAGAAAATGGGATATCTATAAATTATATGAAAGCTTATAGATCAAAGGAAAAAGCTCTAGAATATATTAGAGAAAAACCTGAAGAATCATATCAGTTGCTGCCATGTTTCTTATATATGATTAAAAAAAATCCGGGATTAATTGTGGAGCTCAAAAAAATTAAGACAATACATTTCTTTACGCATTCATGGCATTATATACAAGCATAAAAGATGGCAGCATTGCAATGGCACTTTCCTCAAATCAAAATTTGGAGGCACGCTTCTCACAGCTGCAACTCAAGATGCATTAGATAAAAATTTCCCTCTAGCTTTTACTGTGGCTGATTTTGAAAATGATGACTCATAGAAATAGTTTTTCGAATAATTAAGAAAAACATTTGGAATAATAGAAAAGTTGTGCTTTGTATATGATAGACATGACAATTGACAACATCATATCAACCATAAAAAATGTATACCCTGAAGCTCCATATGTCTTCTATATTTTCCACATCATCAACAACATCAAAATAAATTTTTAAAAAACATAATAAATATTAAAGAACTCTTCCTGGAAGCTGCAAACTATAACAAAATAAAAGACTTTCAAAACTATATGTCTGAAATTTAAAACGTTGATATAAGAGTCTAAGAGTATTTACAAGCAATTGGATATAAAAAATGGTCAAAGGTACATTCAATCAATGACAGGTATTGTAACACTCAACCACACTAATACTCTTAATAGAAGGTCGTACCTCGGCCTACCTACCTTGAGCGCTGTTGTGGCTACGTATTACTTCTATCTTGTCTGTTTCTTCATAACTTAATTTACAATTAATAAAATCTAAACACATATCTTTGATACATATATCTATTGTAAAATAATCATTCCAAAGTTATCCTTCTAAATTATACATAATTTTTACATCAGCAACTATGAAATACAACATGTTCAAACCTATAACATGTCTATTATCAAATATTGTACAAAGCATTACCCTTGAGGTTCTCTACTGCATCTGTTTCACTTATTATATGCCACACTATCTTCCAGACAACTAATCATAAAACCCTATTACTCTAGAAAATTTTATAAAAAGAGTGGTGAGTATTTCCAGGAGAAAATACTCAGTGAGTGAAACAGAGTATAAAGGGACTATTCAAGAATAACATCACATTGGAATTCCCAATAATAAGTCTCAGGGATAAATATTAAAAGATCATAATATAACTGAGAAAACTTTGCACATTTTAAAATATTTCTAATAAACACGTATGATAATTACACGTTCGTCATGCCAAAATAACTCTAACCTCTAAAGTTAAAAATTTAAATTTTAAATATTCGAATAACTTTCCAATACCACGCTCTTAAGCTGTGGAATAAATATTGATGTCTGTAAAATATTCACTTATTACTTTTCATGTTATAAAACTTGTATTTCTCATGCACGGTTATAATCTCTTATAAGATTCTCCAAACTTAATGTAATTTAACAAAGGCTTAAATATTTTTATTTCATAAATGCTTTCCTCATCGTTAAACACATCATATTCACTCTCGTACGACCCAATCATATTTACTACTTGGCATTTTATTCTCATGCCAAAATTTATACTTTGGTGCTCATCATAGTGTTTAATCAAACTTAAAAAGATGTTGTCCATACATCTAGAGAACCATAATATTCAGATATACTTGTATTAATTTCAAAGCACTGCGCCAAATGAACAAGTAGATATCAGTGTGGCTAGTACTATCACCACACCGAAGGTTATTATAATTATTTATCAATAGTGTGCTGACCTGGCCATCAAAGGTTGCACCAGCACGTCCCAAAGTAAATGTCACAATAAGGCCTTATCATATTTACAATGCTGACATAAAGCCAAATTATATTTCCATCAACTTTTCATGAATGCCAAACTTTAGGTAAAATATTTATCCAGCCCCAAACAGTAGTTATATATATACCCTAGGAATGGTCTTACATCTATAGGATAAGATGTGTACCCAGCCTCAGGCATCGGCTGTACTCATATACCAATCCTGCGATATCCCTGACATAGACTTACTATCTCTTAGTGCCATATGTGGTTGTGCTCATCGTTATATCATTCTTTAAAAGTTCTTGTGTATTCCTATAGTCACCCTTTTGTAAATCATCAATATCATTCTTATTTAAACAATATTATTTTAATTTATAAGATTATTCTCATGTTTGATGTTATTAGAGCATTTTATATTTTTAGTCTCTATATCAGAGACTTGAATACTTTTCACATTAACTTTAAAATTTGGATATTATAGAATTATCACTTTAACTTCTTTATTTCTTAAGTTATGAAATTATTTCAAAAAGGGATAAAGTTTATATATACATATACATATATATATAAACTATATATATACGTATACATTTACTTAACACTATAATATCACATTTTCAATCTTATAGAATTCAGTTTCACTCACATTTGGAACATACCATTTACTTTGGTTTATAACTCATTTACTTATTTTGATACTTTCTCGATTTGATTTATCATCTAACATAAATTTAGTATATAAGTTGGAGACTTGGAAGTTTATCGGATGTCATCATGCTTTGTAATTTAATAAGCTTAAAATTCTTAACCTTATGATATTTTGATTGGTTATGATTTAATATCATTTGCGTTTGTTATTAAGATTTGGTATTAATCCTTCAACTATCTTTTACTTTTCAAAGTAAGGAATGCATACTAACTCTAAATTCACTTAAATAACTCAATTTCATAGTTAAATATATCTGTAACTAAATTTCACGTATCTTTAGTAAAATAAGTTTCATTTGACTTAAGTGTTTTATGGGTGTTGACATACTTATGGTCGAGGTTAGGTTGTAAAATTTTATGTTTAAGTCTAATTTATCGCATGCACTGGCCATAGAGGCGGCTCCTCAGTGCTACTGAGGCTGCTCCTCAATGTATGTCTCAGCACACAAAGGCGCCACCAGGTCGATCAGGCATCACCTGTTCGACCTGCAGAGGCATTTTGCATCTGAAATAATTAATGTTTAACACATAATCAATATATATCAACCAAAATGTTTCATAATTCATTCCAATACATTTTTTACTTGTTTTTACACCTTTATAAATTCAATTTGATGCATTTTTCATACTTTAACATTCGACTTTTAGAATTCAAATTCAAAAATTCAACTTCAACCAAAAATAATATTTCAAGAAAAGAATTTGATTTATAAAAAGAAGAAATTGGTGAAATTTCATTCACAAATTTATAGAATTTCAAACCCAATTTCAAAGTAAATCTCAGCTTTCTTCTTCTTCTTCTTCCTCTTTTTTCTTCTTCTTCCTTTTTTTTCTTTTTCTTCTTCTTTCCACATTTTCTTCTTTCTTTCTTTCTATTTTTTTTACTGTAGTGACTCCCTTCTTCCAATTTTCAAATAACTTCTTCTTAGTCCTCAAACTTCTCACTTCATCCTCTTTAGTCCTTCCTAAATTTTCTTTAATTTAATTCGATCTTGCCCCTTTTTTTTTCAATTTAATCCCTTAATTGAGTTATTTCTTACCAAAATAATTAATAAATATTATTACTTAATCACACCGACTAGTCATCTCAACCAAAAATTCAAGTTTAATATTCTACTTTTAGAATTCAAATTCAAAAATTTAACTTCAACCAAAAATAATATTTCAAAAAAAAAATTGGATTTATAAAAAGAACAAGTTGGTAGAAATTTTACTCACAAATTTGCAGAATTTTAAACCCAATTTTAAAGCAAATCTTAGCTCATTCTTCTTCTTCTTCCCACATTTTCTTCTTTCTTTATTTCTCTTTTTTTTTTTAACTGTAGCAACTCCCTTCTTCCAAGTTTTAAATAACTCCTTCTAGCCTTCAAACTTCTCACTTCATCTTCTTTAGTCCTTCCTAACCTTTCTTCAATTTAATTCAATCTTGCCCCTTTCTTTCAATTTAATCCCTTAATTTAGTTATTCCCCACCAAAATAATTAGTAAATATTATTACTTAATTCGATGAATGCTTGCCATGCTATTTCTTTCAACTCCTTCTAGTGCTATTACTAAGAATCTCTTTACTTTAATCTTTATCCTTCTCTCCTCTAATCATTATAATCACAACTCCATTCTTTATAATTCATTACATCACTACTCAATTTAATAATTTCCTCATTTAATTATAGTATTAGCAATATATATGTTAACAATTATATCTCAAGATAATCAATTTATTCATAAACCTTAAGATCATAATTTTAATAGCTTCAATATTCAGTGCTTATGTAAATAAATAAGCAGAATCTCTTATTATTCCATTTCTTCTTTCATCCTTATTACATGTATTTCCTTGCTCCATATATCACTTAACATTATTTTTTATAGTAATTCTTAAAATTAATCACAAATACAATTAATATAAATAAACTTATAATACTATGATTATCTTATCTGCTAAGGAGTTTACCTTACAAATTAACTGTACCTTATTTAACATCATGGTTATTTGCCCCTCGCTGCTCAGTTGTTGTAAATATTCTAGCTTGCTGCTCATTTTCACCAAAATTATCAAACTCTCTTGGCCTATTTTGCACAGTCCTAAACATTCCAATAGCTTCACCTTGACTACCAATAGTTATTACATTTCGGGGCTTATATGATCCTTGTTCGGATCTTTCCTCTTGCATCGCTCGAGTACAATCTCGGGTGTAGTGCCCTAATCATTTACACCGAAAGCATTTAACATTCTTCCTAGGGCAAATACATTAATGGTATGTCCTAAACCTGTTGCACCCCCGATATTATAGTATTCCCTAACTGCATAGGGTGTGCAATGACTGCTGCTTAGGCGGTGCCATCGGCTCTTTTTCTGATATTGGATCACTTTGAGATTGACTAGTTTTTCCAACCTTATCCTTGCCTTTAGAATATAGGTGGTATCAAAACCTTTCACTTTCTATTCCTTTTCTAGGTTTTCATAAGATTCAGATCGACTAGCTTTAGCTTTCATGGTTCACTTTAACTCTTACTCTAATTTTTCTTGCTCCATAGATTTTTCCATCCAACCTCTAAATGTACCAATGTACAAGTTTAATTTACTCCTTAAAATAATATATAATTCTTCCTTAAATTTTTCACTTTTCATCTCCTCTGTAGGATAAATATCCTTTGTATACTTGTATAAATCTTCAAATTTATCAACATATTCTCTAACAGTCATCAATCCTTGCACCAGTCTAATGAATGATGCCACTTTCTCCTTCCTATAATTTTTTATCATATATTCCTTAATAAACTCTTCTCTTTAAACTTACTAAGTCAGAGCTGCACTAAACAAGTTCTCAACTCTAGTTAACCAGTCATCTACCTTATTGAACATCAAGCCATATACATTACTCATTTTCTCCTCATAACTTGGATGCAATGTATCAAAGGCTTTCTCTACAGTCTTCATCCATTTGTCGGCTTAACCAGGATCTATAACACCGTAAAAATCATATGCCTCACACTTTTTAGCATGCTCGATAATATCTCTTAGCTTTCTATACCTCTCATTTTCATTTAACACCATAGTCATGGTGCATGCTAGCTCCATAGAATTTATTTGCACCACTGGCGGTGTTGAAGGATTAATAATATTCTCTTACACTGGTAGAGGATTGCCATTTCATGCTTTCCTAGGTATATTTCTAGGGTTTGGCACATAGATCTTAGATCTCAAACTTCCTCGCTCACTATGTACTCGAGCTCCTTGTGATGGCATCTAACTCCTATTAGAGTTCTCAGTCTAATTAACTATACCAATTCTTCTTCTTAGAGCACTTTGACCTTGACCTCGACCTTGGTCTCTATCTCTACCTCTATCCTAATTAGCTAACCTTCCTCCCCTAAGATGTGTCATATCCTAAAATATAAAATTAAATAATTAAATGATCTTCACCATTAAAATACAACTCATTTGCTAATATTCACCAAACCTTAATCACATTAACATTTTCAAATATATATATATATATCCTATGCTCATCATCATCACTTGCTACCATAATTAGTAGTAGCGAAAACTTTTATGCCATTCTTTTGCATATCTAATAACTAATCATTGATTTAACCTTAGACGGAAGTCTACTTATTTCGCTTCCGCTGCGCAACTCTAATGCGCTAATCTAATATACAATTGAGCTTAACATTTTTTTCCAACTATACTTTTAGTATCCTTAAGTTAAAACAGCTCCAAATAAAGATTTATGTTCCAAACCTTAGTTCCTTATTCCACATATTTACTTATACAACCACCTTCTTACCATATTTATTCCTCATACTTATACCCTTATCATAATTTAATAATTCTTTCACTAGCTCACTATCTTTGTTAAAGTTTATTTCACACTGTCAACTTCATACCATTATTTAATTTAGGTCAAATAATAATTTAAAATCTCTATTGCCTTTCACTTCCTTATTCATTCTTCATCTTTATTTCCATTCCTTTTTCAGTGAATTGAATATCCATAAAACATTCATATTGATTCTCATAGATATACAATTTTAATAGGTTACCTCAACCTTAATCCTTATCATAAATCAACTTATTCCACCATAAAATCTATAAAATCACTCATTAACTAACATAGAATTTTAGTAGGCTCGTTAATGTCTATAATACGTTTTGACCATATTCAAGTCTTAAATCTTCAATCCTCATTTCAATTCATAATTTTTCGTTCTTACAAAGAATATTCCAACTAAATTATTTCCATTAATATCTTAATTTATACTACTTAGATATCATCCCTATATCACAGAATGGTATAAATTAAAATATAACCCCATTAATTTTAAATTTCACCCCAACTAAGTACACAATTTTAATAAAACTCACCATCATCTATAATTTTTATCAACCATCTTCATAATTAGATTATAATTTTTCAATCATCACATTATTCAAAAACAATCACTTTCCAAATATTTCTCCTATTCTCCAATTATTTCTTCTATCCTCATGTATTATATTTCTTCTAATTATCTTTACTATCACCTCGATCTTTATATACGACATCATTAGATACGAATCGCATACTTGATGTGCACACGGCCTCAATAAAACTCATCATCAACTATAAGTTCTAAAACACAGTCATAGTCAATTTCCACCTTCTCAAATCGGTTAGTCCATGAAGGAATTCAATCATCACTACTCTTTTCATCCCCACTTACAACATTAAAATTCTCCAAATTCCATCAACCTATGCTCTTTAACTGAGGCTCTGATACCAAAAATTGTAATACCCAACCACACCAATACTCTTATTAGAAGGTCGTAACTTGACTTACCTAACTTGAGCACTATTGTGGCTAAGTATTACTTATATCTTGTCTATTTCTTCCCAACTCAATTTACAATTAATAATATATAAACACATATCTCTGATACATATATCTATTACAAAATAATTATTCTAAAGTTATCCTTCTAAATTATACATAAGTTTTGTATCAACAACTATGAAATACAATATGTTCAAACCTATAACATGTCTATTATCAAATATTCTACAACGTATTACTCTTAAAGTTCTCCATTGCATCTGCTTCACTTATTATACACCACACTACCTTCTAAACAACTGATCACAAAATCCTGTTATTCTGAAAAATTTTATAAAATGAGTGGTGAGTATTTTCAGAAGAAAATACTCAGTGAGTAAAACAGAGTACAAAAGGGACTATTCAAGAATAATATTACATTAAAATTCCCAATAACAAGTCTCAGGAGTAAATATTTAAAGATCACAATATAGCCAAGAAAGTTTTACACATTTTAAAACATTTATAATAAACATGTATGATAATTACACTTTCGTCACACTAAAATAACTCTAACCTCTGAAGTTAAAAATTTAAATTTCAAATATTCAAATAACTTTCCAATACCATGCTCTTGAGCTGTGGAATAAATATTGATGTCTGTAAAATATTCACTTATTACTTTTCATGTTATAAAACTTGTATTTCTCATGCACGGTTATAATCTCTTATAAGATTCTCCAAGCTTAATATAATTTAACAAAGGCTTAATATTTTATTTCATTAATGATTTCCTCATCATTAAATATATCATATTCACTCTCGTATGACATTGCTACTTGGGATCTTGTTCTCATGCCAAAATTTATACTTTGGTGCTTATCATAGCATTTAATCAAACTTTAAGAGATGTTATCAATTCATTTAGAGCACTACAATATTCAGATATATTTGTATTAATTTCAGAGCACTGCACCAATGCATAAGTAGATATCAGTATGGCTAAACCTATCACCACACCGAAAGTTATCATAATTATTCATTAATAGTGTGCTGACCTGGCCACCAAAGGTTGCACTAGCACGTCTTAAAGTAAATGTCACAATAAGACCTTATCATATTCACAGTGCTCACACAGAGTCAAATTACATTTCCATCAATTTTTCATGAATGCCAAATCTTAGGTAAAATATGTATCCGACCCTAGGCAGCGGTTATACATATACCCTAGGAATGGTCTTATATCTACATGGTAAGATGTGTACTCAGCCCTAGGCATCGACTGTACATATCTACTAACCCTGCCATGTCCCTGATATGAACTTATTATCTCTTAGTGCCATATGTTCTTGTGCTCATCATTATATCATTCTTTAAAAGTTCTCATGTATTCATGTATTATTTTTATTTTCTCATATCTTTCTTCTCACATCCATTTTCCTTAACATTTTTTAAATGTCACCATTTTGTAAATCATCAATGTCATTCTTATTTGAACATTATTATTGTAATTTCTAAGATCATTCTCATGTTTGATGTCATTGGAGCATTTTATATCATTAGTTTGTATATCAGATATTTGAATACTTTCCGTATGCACTTTAAAATTTAGATGTTGTAGCATGGTCACTTTAACTTCTCTTATTTCTTAAGTTATAAAATCATTTCAAAATATGTATATATATATATATATATATATATACATTTACTTTTGTTTATAACTCTCATTTACTTATTTTGATACTTTCTCGGTTTGATTTATCATCTAACATGAATTTAGTCTCTATGTAGAGACTTGGAAGTTTATTTAACGTTATCATACTTTGTAATTTAATAAACTTAAAATCCTTAACCTTATGATGTTTTGATTGGTTAGGATTTGATATCATTTGCGATTGTTGTTAAGATTTAGTATTAATCCTTCAAATATCCTTTACTTATCAAAGTAAGAAATGCACACCAACTCTAAGTTCACTTAAATAACTCAATTTTATAGTTATATATATTTGTAACTAAATCTCATGTATCTTTAATAAAACAGGTTCCATTTAAACTAATTTTGGTCAATTTAAATGACTTAAGTATTTATATGGGTATTGACATGCTTCTGGTCGAGATTAGATTGTAAACTTTTATGTTTAAGTCTAATTTATCATAGGCACTGGCCACAGAGGCACCTCCTCAGTGCATTAAAGCACCTCCTTACTGTACTGAGATGTCGCCTCAGCATATTGAGGCACCGCCAGGTCAATCAGGCGTCGTCTGTTCGATCTATAGAGGCATTCTGCACCTGAAATAACCAAATTTCAATACATAATCAACACATTATCAACCAAAATATTTCAGAATTCATTTCAATACATATTTTACTTGTTTTTACATCTTTATAGCTTCCATTTGACGCATTTTTCATACATTAACATTTTATTTTTAGAATTTAAATTCAAAAATTCAACTTCAACTAAAAATAATATTTCAAGAAAATAATTTAATTCATAAAAAGAAGAAGTTTGTAGAAATTTCACTCATAAATTTGCAGAATTTCAAACCCAATTTCAAAGCAAACCTCAGCTCCTTCTTCTTCTTCTTCTTTTCACGTTTTCTTCTTTCTTTCTTTCTTTCTTTCTTTCTTTTTTTCTTTTTTTCTTTTTTCTCTTTTTTTTATTGTAGTAACTCCCTTCTTCCAAGTTTTAAATAACTGGTTCTTAGTCCTCAAACTTATCACTTCATCCTCTTTAGTCCTTCCTAAACTTTCTTTAATTTAATTTAATCTTGCCCTTTTTTTAATTTAATCGCTTAATTGAGTTATTCTCCACCAAAATAATTAATAAATATTATAACTTAATCATACCGACTTGTCATCTCGAGATCATGGTTGTTATAGGTATTCAACAATGACTTCAAACATCACTGAATCAATCAACACAACAATCAGATATGCACAAGAACTCCCAATCATAACTCTACTTGAATACCTATGTGGATTGATGCAAGACTAGACTTTGATAAATAGAAACATTGCGAGAGCTACTTTCACAAACTTACAAAAAAGCCTAAAGAAATGCTGAATAATAACTATATAAAATCTCTCAAACTCAAGGTCAGTATTGAATACTAGTGGTTTATATTTTGTATATGATACAATTAATCTACATAATCTACAATCACCAATAATCCTTTAATCTTCTAAGCTAAAAGCATAAAATCCACTTTCCATTTTTCAAAAATTATTTGCATGTCAAAAGATTAAATGATGAAGTGTTTAATGTGCTTCAAGAGGAAAAACCAGAGACTTAAAAGCGAGAACATGCACATGTAACAAATTTCAGCTTGACCACCTCCCATATGAGCATGCGATGGTAGTTTTAAGGGAGCTAAATCAAGAACCTTACAACTATTCATCATATTACTACATAAAAGAATCAATGCTTGAAACATATCAAGCAACACTTTATCCACTTCTAATGAAATCAACATAGAATATACCGAGTGACATCAATAACATAGTTGTGCTACCTCCACAAGTTAGGATTAGACCTAGAAGACCAAAAAAAGAAGATGCAAAGCTCCATAGGAAGTCAAAGCTCAAAACAAGTGTGCCAGATGTGGCGTTTATAGACATAACAAAAAGACATGCAGAAATCCACCAAAAACACAATGAAATTTTCAATACTTTTAGTTTATTTTTGGTTTATTTTGCATATATGAAATAGTTAAATTTTGAACGATTTTAGTTTACTTTTAGTTTATTTTTTATATATGAAACATTATGTTATAATTCTATAGATCAATGAAATTTTGAATACTTTTAGTTTGCTTTTAGTTTATTATCCGTATATGAAAAAGTATGATATAATTCTATAGAGATTAATCAATAAAACTTATCAATAAAATTTTGAATACTTTTAGTTTACATTTGGTTTAAATTCCGTATATAAAACAGTCTGCTACAAATCTACAGAGATTAATCAATAATACTTATTAATGAAATTTTGAATATATTTTATTTACTTTTGGTTTATTTTCCGTATATAAAAGTCTCATATAATTATATTGATATTAATGAATAATATTGATCAATTGCGTTACCTTATATCTTTTCCAATTTTAAAAAATCCAATTATAATTCATCATTAAAAAAGTAATATATCCACAACAAATATAGATAACACAACAGTACATATATTGCAATACACAATTGGTATACTTTTAGTATATTATTTGTTTTCTATATAAGTAACAACACAAAAACAACACAAAAATCTAAATATAAAAACTAAAATCCAAAAACATTTAAAACAAACAATCCAAATACTAAAAAATTAACTTAAAAAAATAAATTTCGATAAATTCATCCAAACAAACAAACATCCAACAAACTAACCAAAGTATACACAAGAAAAACCTACATAACCAAACAATATTCTTCCAAAAAATACCATACAAAACTGAAAATACAATATAACAGTTTACTATAACTGTACTTAAAATCAAAGAATTTTAAATTTTCCTTTTTCCTTTGGCTTAATCATTCCATGACACTCAAACTCACTATCACACCAATTTGATTTCTTCCACTTTGCATATGAATACAAGCTCATAATATCTTGACTTCTCATATCCTTAATATTCAATTCTTTTGGAATCTCCAAACCATGCAATAAGAACTCAGCAAAGGAAACAATAAAAGTACCATAATCACTATAAAAAAAAGCAACATAAAAATCAAATAAAACATAGTAAAATAAAAAAAACTTACTTATTCTCTTGATGTGGAAAATCACCAAAAAAAAATATATATCAAAGGGATCAATCGACTTCTTTGAAGAAAAATTTCTAATATTTACATCAATCCTTACGAGAAGACCAAAAGTTAACAAGTTCAAGAAAAATTCGAAGCAAAATACTATAAGCTTCCATATTCTCTAAAACTAACTTATCATATTTGGCACCCCTCATAGAATTATAAACAAATAAACATCTGTCCTTAAAAGTCAACCGTGCTAATATCCAATATTTCTCTTTCACAACATAAATTGGAAATAAAACATGATCAACATCAACTCACGCAGTATTGCAAATCATGAAATAGCCAAGAATATATTCAGCAGCATAGTGATTAACATCAATAACTGAAAAATCCTTATCACTGCTTAAAATGTTTTCATATAAACTTTAAAGCCTTTAATCAAATAGATTATCGATGGTTGTGAATCTCAGTCAACTTTCAGGAAAAACTCTTCCCTTCCTCCTTAAATAGTAAAATAGCACATCTATATGCTAAAAACGACCAGAAAAAAATACAAAATTTAAAATAAATTATATAACAGAAACAAAAAAAAATCTTTAATAATTTGTTATATATAAGGTATATAATCAATATATTTTCAATATATGAAACTTTAATTCAAACTGAATTTAATCTTTCAAAAAAATTCAACAACAAAAATCTAAAATTATAAAAATAATTATAGAAAATATAAAAGATAAAAACTTAAAGAAGAAGATAGACAATGACAACAATAATTTAGAGTATGAAACCCTATCTTCTTTGTAATAATATCACCTCCAAATTTGAAACCAAGAGAAATCAAATCATCTTCATTAGAATAGAACTTCTTTTTACAAAGAAAATAAATAAAAAATAAAAAATAAAACATACAAACAAATTAAAAAATTTAATATAATATATTTGTTTTTCTTCTTAAACCCAACTTCGATCCATAGATTGAACTTTGTCTGAGCATCAAACTTCAAAGGTTCATCAATTTTCAAACTCAAAGGACATAATCCTTTCATGACAGTAACTTTTTTTTTCTCATTTGAAACCTCAGCAGAAGAACCAAACTCAGATAGAAAAGGATATTTTATAACACCAGTGGGTTTCACCTCTCTTCTCTTAGCAACAGGAGAAATAAAATCATCCTTATCATTATCTAGAATCTTATCACCCTAAGAAAAACAAACATATAAAGTCAGATCAGAAACTAAAAATAAACCAAAAAGCAACCAAAATAAAACTAATAAATTAAAATAATATATAATAAAACATGATACTTTTCAGTCTCATAAACATCAACAGAATGATCAACAAAACTAAAAAAAATTCTTTTCAACACATTTTTCAATCCAACAAATAAAAAAAATATATAGAAAAATAAAATGATAAAAATCAAAAACAAGAAAATAAAGAAAAAAAAACATACAATTTCACCATCTATAGTTGTAATAGCTCTAACTGCATTATTAATAACATTAGTAACATCAACTAAATTCTCCCATAAATAACTTTCATCCTAATATAAAAACAATAAATCATGAACAAAATTAGAAACTAAAAATAAGCCATAAAGATACAAAAATAAATTCATAGTATAAATAACATATACCATAAAAGAATCACTTCTAGTCTCAGGAGCAACACCAACAGACTTAACAATCTGAATACAATCTTCAACCAAATTCTCAACTAACTTCTCCTCCTAACAAAAAATAATACACTAAAAACTAGATCAGAAACTAAAAATAAACCATAAAAATATAAAAAATAAAACTTAAACTATTAAATAATATATACCATAATAGGATCATGTTTACGCACAATTTCAAATGCAATACCTGCAAGTATACGAGATCGAAATAGTAGTATATGGTATGTACAAGTACCGTATCCCACAAGGATTAAATGAAGTATCCACTAATTAAAATTATTTAAAATATGTTTAAGGCTTAAATGAATTTAATTAAAGTTCTAATTAATTAAAATAAAATATAAATGCTAATCTACTATTATAATAAATTCTAAAGCAACAATAATTAGAGCAATTATAACATTTATTAGGATTTATCTATCAATTCATTTCCCATAAAAATTTAATTATTCTTCAATGAGATGCATTTCCTTGGGTCTAATATTGTATCAAGTTGCTCTTTCTATTATAAATTGGTTAACTATGCATTCAATAATTTAAACACTATGGCTTAACTTTTATCCTCACTCATAATAATTTAAA
This sequence comes from Macaranga tanarius, assembly GCA_949673435.1. Taxonomy (NCBI): domain Eukaryota; kingdom Viridiplantae; phylum Streptophyta; class Magnoliopsida; order Malpighiales; family Euphorbiaceae; genus Macaranga; species Macaranga tanarius. Next base: position 16,377 of record CATIWO010439192.1, read on the forward strand.
TCAAGCATACATATTATAAAGCAAAGTCTATCCCAAAATATGGACATAAACAATTTAAGTTATTTCTAATTATTAAATTAATTCATGTTATATTTACTTCTTCCATTAGTTTTACCATTTTTCAATGCATAACCCTAACTAAAATCATGTTTAAGTTGGCCAAACATAAACAAGCATGAATAACAATAAATATAAAATACATTCATTAGAGAAATTGATTAACTTTCATTAATTAATAAACCATGGTTCATGACATAAAGATAAATCCTAATAATATGAAATTAATCTACATCCATAGAAATAAAATACTTCTAAGAAGATATAGTAAAAGTTATATAATTTAGAATCATAAAGAAGAAGAAAGCATCCAAACTCTAGAATTGCCCCTCCAATCTTCAAGCCTTCTTTTTCCTTTTGAATCTTTTATCGTTCTTCTTATTTTTAATAATTTTCTATAGCTAAAAAGTGTTTTTTATTGCTGCCTCTCTTCTAAAGATAACAATAAAGTATTTATAGGCTTGGGAAGTTAATAGACAAAGGGTACAAGTTAATTTTTGATGAAGAGTCACGTGCTTTAACATCATTAGTCACTTTAAGGACATTTTCAGTAATACAAACAAATGAATTAAGTCCATATGTCTTCATGAAAGTTATAGCTCTTTGAAATAGCTTTCCATAGCCTCTTGTATCACTTAAATTTGAGTTCTATAGAGGAAGTTATAGTTAAAAGAATACAATATAGTTAGAATAGTCATGTCTCTTCACACCCGTACTGAGTAGTGAACTTGGTGCCAAGTCATGACAGAATACTTCTATGCTGAGTAGTGATAGTGGTGCCAAGTGGTGATAGCCCACAAACACTCCAAAGCTTGCCTTTTCAACTTCTTTTCAACTCTTTTGACCTTGAAGGACTCCTATATGCCTATATAACTTTCTTAAACTTCAAAAACATTAATGAATCATCCAAATGCATATAAATTTACTTGACAACAATGAAAATCAAAAGCATTTGTGATTATGAATTAAATGCATCAAAATTAAGCTAAAATGAAAACTAAATGCAACCTAAATATGTATGAAACATCCTAAAATTATTATGCTAATTACATCATATCAAACTCCCCTACACTTAGACTTTGCTTGCCCTTATGCAAAACTCCAAGATCAAGGATGAAGGTTCAAACAAAAGATCAACAGATTACTCCTTCTAATTCAGAATGATTAAGCACTAATAACGGTCATTGCCATATTATATTAAAGAAATAAAAAAAAGAGATTAAAAATCAACTCCACAAGCTCTTAAAAGCCTAGAAAAAGGAGAATAATAATGTAGAAAATAAAGTAACTATTGGCTTCTAAGTCATAATCACGCAGCGAAAAATAAAAATTTTAACCCTAAAAATCCCCACAAGATCCAAATAGTTCGATTAAATCAATTAAATCTGAGTCTAGAATCTTACCAAGACGAGTTTAAAGGCAAGATTGTAGGAAGGAAGAGAGGAGGTTCACTCTGGTGACACCCTACCTCGGGCCTTTCGTTGTCTTCTATCAGAATACAGATACAACTAAAGAGCAACGTCCTCTACCAGTATCCATATGAACAGAACACCCAAAAATGATGTTGGTGTGCTAACACATTTCTCTTAATTTTCTCTCTACATTTCTTTCTCAAATAACGTATTGTGTGTATATATTATATGTGCAGAGAGCTCTTAACCCTATATATGATATATGTATATATATCCACATCAATTAGGGTTTAGTCACAAGCACCAAAACTCTTTTAGTTTTTTAATCATTATCAATATTTCTATATTTAAATTTAATTATGATAACAATTACCATAATTAAATTATCACTAAATATATATAAGAGATAAAACTATCTTATTGGACTGATAAGTCCAATATATATTCTGGGCTTGTTCTATGTGTGTGACCCTATAGGTTCACACAACGTTGGTAATGGCTCTCCAATCTCATTGGTAGCCCATAAGTCATAAGTTGCCTCTAGCAAGACATTATGACTACCCAAGTCATGTGAAGGTCAGTATTCCGACATAACCTATTTAACAATAAGATTATAGTCCTTTTATACACGATATCTTAGATTGAACATAAGGCATGATTTATGTCATCCTTAACAATTCAATCATATTATTTTTCTATCTTAATTAGAATGAAATTGATAACTCTTTATCAACTGTTTTAAGTACAGCCATGCATTTATATTCAATCTAATTTATCGAGGGGCCCATAGATATCCTCCTCATGATTAGTGAGGGATAAATTCGTTCTTGATTACTCATACTCCTCACATGATTCATTTTATATCCAATCACAATTTATTACATCATCCTGTTAAAGATAATATTAGAATGTGTCAAAATATCAACTCATCATGTAGGACTCTATGATGATCTCAGGTCAAAGGACTACAATAATATCATTACAATAAAAATAACTTATGATAACTATCCATATAGTATTCTCATAGTGGGTCAATCCAGTACATCTTATGTACCTATGACTTGACTTTGTATCTCGTATACATGATCAGTAAAACATGATCATCAGTCAACCTCATATTAGTCTTCATTCATTGTTTTCCCATAATAATGACTGACTAGGGATGATTTAGAATATAACTTATTTTTCATCTAAGAATTTTACTATCAAGTCACACACTTGATAATCTAAGATAGAGTTAAAATATTTATGGAATTTAACAGAGTCAATATGATAAAATGCCTCTTTATTAATATAATGTAAAAATGACAAAGTCACAATATGGCCGAAGTATAATTGGCCTAAGGCACATCACTAACAATCTTCCACTTGCACTAGGCCCAATCAACATTATATCTAATACCCATTGACCTAGTATGACTCTCATGCTTAAGTTATGGAAGAGGTTTAGTAAGTGGATCAGTAACATTATCGTTTGTAGGTACTCTGTATATCTTTACATCTCCCCTCTCAATAATCTCTCGAATGAGATGGTAACACCTGAGTATGTGTTTGGATCACTGATATGATCTAGGTTCCTTAGCCTGTGCTATGGCCCCATTATTATCACAGTATAAGTCAACTGGATTTGAAATGCTAGGAATAACACCCAATCCAGTAAAAAACTTCTTGATCCAAACTGCTTCTGAGGTGACTATATACTCAGCTTTTGTTATAGAAATAGCAACGGTGTCTTGCTTTGAACTTCTCCAGCTCACCGCACCTCCATTCAAGCAGAATGCATAACCTGATTATGATCGGAAGTCATCCTTGTCAAATTGGAAGCTGGCATCTATATAACCATTTACAACTAGCTCATCTTCCTTTCCTCCATACAGTAAGAATGCATCCTTAGTTCTTCTCAAGTACTTAAGAATGTTTTTGATTGCTATCTAGTGACTTTTACCTGGGTTTAACTAGTATTTTCTCATCATGCTTAAGGCATATGAGACATTAAGTCGAGTACATAACATGGCATACATGATAAATCCAATAGTAGATGCATATGGAATCTTACTCATGCGGTCTCGCTCATCTTGTGTTATTGGACACTGAGTCTTGCTGAGACTAATGCCATATGACATTGGCAAGAATCCTCTCTTAGAATCTTACATACTAAATCTATTCAGTACCTTGTCAATATATGTACTCTGACTTAAGCAAATAAGCCTCTTAGATCTATCTCTATAAATCTTAATGCCTACAATATAGGCGGCTTCATCTAAGTCTTTCATTGAGAAACAATTCCCTAACCATATCTTAATATTTTGCAAAATAAAGATATTATTTCCAATGAGCAATATGTTATCAACATATAGCATTAGAAAAACTATTGCGCTCCTACTAACTTTCTTATAAACACAAGGCTCATCTTCATTTTTTATGAAACCAAATTCTTTGACCGCTTCATTAAAATGAAAATTCTAACTCTAGGAAGCTTGCTTCAATCCATAAATGGATCTTTAAAGCTTGCAAACCTTTTTAGAATTCTCAGGACTGACAAAACCCTCAGGTTATGTCATATACACATCCTCGAGTAGGTTTCTATTAAGAAACAATGTTTTAACATCCATTTGCCAAATTTCATAATCAAAATATGCAGATATGGCAAGGAGAATCTGAATGGACTTAAGCATTGAAACTGGTGAAAAAGTTTTATCATAGTCAATACCATGTATTTGTTTAAAACCTTTTGCAACTAGTCTTGCCTTAATGGTATGCACATTGCCATCCACGTCAGTTTTCTTTTTGAAAACCCATTTGCACCCTATGGTTTTTAAACTATTAGGTGGATCAATTAAGGTCCAAACTTAATTATCATATATGGATTGCATTTATAATTTTATAGCTTCTCAGAGTCAGGGCTACTTATAGCTTCTTGATAGGATGTGGGTTCATTTTAATCTATAATCATTACATCATTTCCATATGTTAAGAGAAATCCATATCTCTCAGGGCCTTGACGAATCCTATCAGACCTCTTTAAGCCTTGTGGTACATGTGTAGGTTTAACAACTATTTATTGATTTAACTAAGGTTCCAAAGGTGATTTAATGCTAATTTATATTTTTTGAATTTTTTCAGGATGAACCTTACTCCCACTAGTTCCTTTGGAAATGAACTCTCTTTCTAGAAAGACACCATTCCGAACACCAAACACTTTATTTTCAAAAGAATTATAGAAGTAATATTTTTTAGTGTCTTTAGGATATCCCACAAATAGGCATTTGTCTGATTTGTGTGCTAATTTATCAGAAATTTGACGCTTCACATAAGCCTCATATCCCCAAATCTTAAAAAAAGACAAACTGAGAGACTTCTCAGTCTACATCTCATATGGTGTCTTTTGAACTGCCTTGGATGGAACTCTGTTCAATAAGAATGCAGCAGTTGCTAGAGCATACCCCTAAAAGGATATTAAAAGATTTGATTGACTCATCATAGATCGAACCATATCTAATAAAGTTCTATTTCTCCTTTCAGAATCACCATTCCATTGTGGTGCTCCTGGAAAAGTTAATTATGAGACTATCCCACAATCTTTAAGATGGTCAGTAAATTCTTGGCTTAAGTATTCACCATCTCAATCTGATCGAAGTGCTTTAATACTTTTACCAAGTTGATTTTATACTTTATTTTTGAAAATTTTGAACATTTTAAAAGATTCAGATTTATATTTCATTAGGTAGACATAGCCATATCTACTGAAATCATTTGTGAAGGTAATGAAGTACTGAAAGCCTCCTCTAGTATTAGAACTTAGTGGCCCACATACATCTGAATGTATAAGGCCCAATAAGTCATTAGCCCTTTCACTATATCCAGTAAAAGGTGTCTTTGTCATTTTTCCCATCAAACAAGATTCATATGTATCATATGATTCAAAATCAAATGAGTTCAATATTCCATGTTTATGGAGTGTTGAAATGCATTTCTCATGTACATGGTCCAAATGACAATGTCAAAGGTAGGTGGTATTTAAATCATTAGATTTAAATTTCTTTGTATTAATATTATAAATGGACTTTTCATTAGTGTCTTCAATATTCAAAATATAAAGACCATCCATTCGAGGAGCATATCCATAAAAAATGTTATCATAAGAAATGGAGCATTTATTATTCTTAATAATAAACTCAAAACCATCATTGTCTAAATAAGAAATAGAAATAATATTTCTACTCATAGCAGGTATATAATAACAGTTTTCTAAAGTCAAAACAAGTCCACTAGGCAAAGCTAACTCATTGGTTCCTATAGCTAAAGCATCAACTTTTGCTCCATTTCTAATGCATAGGTCCACTTTACCTCTAGCCAAGATCCTACTTCTTTTTAGTCCCTGTATATTTGTACAAATGTGAGAACCCGATCCGGTATCTAATACCCAAGAATCAGAAGTAGATAAGTTGACTTCTATAACATGAATACCTAAAGAGGATCCTCCATCACTCTTCTTCTTATTCAAATCTTCTAAATAGAGCTTGCAGTTTCTTTTCCAATGACCCAGTTCATTGTAGAAATGGTATGATCCTTCTTTGGGTGGTTTAGCCTTAGGTTGAGGCTTGGGCTTGGGCTTCTGAAAGTCTTTAGCAGCCTTGACCTTTCTTTTTCCCTTTCCCTTCCTTTTCATTCCCTTTCCTTTGTTAACCATTAGAACATCTTTGGTATTTTTAATGTTTTGCCCAGCAGTCTTAAGCATCCCATGCAATTCAGAAACAGTCTTCTCCATGTTATACATATTGTAGTTCATAATGAACCCATCAAATTCATCATGCAAGGATTGGAGAATAATATCATCAGCCAACTCTTGGGTGATCTCAAGACCAAGTTTCTGTAAGTGATTAAGATGATCCTTTATCTTTAGAACATGTGGACTGACTGAGCTGCCATTAGTCAACTTGTAAGAGAGTAAAGCCTTGATGGTGGCAAACCTCTCAATTCTAACTTTCTCTTGGAACATTTCCTTGAGATGACCTATCATGATATAGGCCTCCATTTCCATCAGTTGCTTTTAAAGCTCTGATTCCATGCTACCAAGCATAAGGTAAGTGACATCAACAGAATCATTGGCATGCTTACTATAAGCATCCTTTTATACTCTGGGAGCATTAGTAGCTAGTTCATTAGGGACAAGTTGGTCAAGGACATGTTCCTTCCTTTTTTACTTAAGAACAATTCTTAAGTTTTTATACTAGTTAAGGAAGTTAGTCCCATTGAGCTTATCCTTCTCAAGGATTGATCACAGTGATAAGTTAGATGCAGTGTTTGATGCCATTATTTACAATAAATATATATGCAGAGTACAAATCATTAATGAGGCATAATTTAAATCCTACTATATACATCAAATTAATCACCCTCTGAATCAACTTGATAATAACAACAATTATACTTATAGTGGGCCAAGATCTATATTTCATCTCACTTTAAGTAAGCTTTGGCTTATCGCCTAAAGTTTGATTATTTATGTAGGTAACACTTTACCAATTACATCTTATGTAACTCTTGGATACCTATGGGATTTGACATCACATGTCTTGACTGATCCCATTTTAATGCCTTAGGTCTAAAACCGTTTTGATAACCTAGTTAAGTTTAACCATTTCAAACATATGGATATCATCATTATCCTATATTGTCTTACCTAAATGGCTTAATATACCCTACTTTAGTTGAACCTATATATAGCAATCCAGGTCTTGACAAGTGTTGATTCAAGGAAGGCATTTTATGACTCAATATTAGTTAAAGGTTTTACTCATTAACTAATGTAGTGTTATATCATATACGTACCATTATATGCACATCAACTCATACATAGCATTATGTATAGCATTACAAACATATCATCATATGCATAGCATCACATACATAGCATAGAAATGAAGAAAATTGAAGGATAGTGTGATAGTGTAACAATAAAAAATGCGGAATTTAAAAATTTTGGTTGTATGCAACATTTATATTAAACACAAAACACATCCATGCCCATAGATCATATCACATGTACTCTTATATAGCTAAACATATATCAAG
>CATIWO010439326.1:0-10106 GCA_949673435.1 Macaranga tanarius
TATAACTTATAAATGGGATTTTGGAGTTTGCATGAGAATCTTGAAAAATAAGAAAAAAATTATGAATAAAAGTGAAATAATAATAATATAATAATAAAACATTAATCAATTTAACTTTTCTATGAGTTTTTTCATTTTGTACTAAGTGATAGATTAGCTTGCATGCTCAAGTGGAGAAAGCATTAGGTCAATCAAGTGCATGATAAGATAAACAACTACAAAAATTGAAGAATCAAAAGGCTTTGTATAGCAGCACACTTTTATTTAGTACTTATACCATGCCCTGGGCAACAGGAAGGAAATCAGCATATGATAGGAACTTGAGTATTAGGATCAGGTTACTTTAACAGGTAAAATGCAAATTCCAAATACATCAGACTTTCTGTAAGGTTATGCATTCTATGACATCTTTTCTAGTCCAGGGATTCCTTGTACATTTGTCTATGGCCTAAAAAAATAAGTGAGAATAACTCATCACACACCTAAAGCTGGATCCTGCAGAAATATTAATACCAGTGTTACTATTAACATGACTTATGTAATTAGACAAAAAATATCACACCCCATCTCACGTAGCCTGAGGTGGACTATTAGTATCTCATCCCGTCTCACGTAGCCCGAGATGGATACTAAAACCAACCATTTTGCAAATCTCTTAGTTAAAACAAAATATATAACAATTATAAATATATTTGTTAATAAAATAGGAAACACGATCTTGGAATAATTTTTAGATTATTCAAATAAAGTGATTAGAAAATGAGAAGATATTATTATTAGTGTTGTAAAAGTTTTGATAACTGAATAAGGTAAAAGAATATTTTAAGAAACCACATTTTACTAAACTCTTGTTCTATTGATACTTGAAAACTGGAAATATGGTCATAAACATTATTTAAGCTTAATGAAATATATATATGCTTCCAGACAGTTGCTTTACATAAAGTCTAGCCACCAATATTTAACTCCAAAAATATAATCTTTTACAATACTCATAGAAACGCATTAAATAAATAGAGTGCAAGGTATCTCTAACAATGATGTTGTTGGCCAACCTTACTTCCAACTTTTATTTACTTTTACTTAGCGTAGACAACCCTTTAACGAGCCCTGCTTTCTAAAATGGTTTTGAAAACAAAAATAGAATAAGTACAAAAATACACAGTGAATAGATATTACAAGCATAAAATAATTTGGTTAAATCAATATAGTAAACTTCCAAATCTGACTACTAGAGTATTTATAAACCAATTAATAATGCACTTGAAATATCAAAGCCAAGATTCTACAAAATTTAAATGAATAGAAACGCATGCTTTTCAAATGTCATTACAACTTTTCATATGAATTAACCAACCCATTTACCAAACCTCACCACCCGTCCATAATGTATGCCATCACAACTCAATCTTTAGGCGCACTTGACGGCTAACCCTTCGAATACATTAGCACGGTACGACCCTTCTTCCTTCACCATCTTACAATCAAGTGCCCTGTTTTCTATTGCGTAATAATAACCATAATAATCTCAAATGTGCATATATCATCTCAACACATCCATACATTTCATATAGGGTGTTAATGCACAAAACCAAATATCATTTCCATTAAATAATCATTCAAAATACTACCAACACATTTGTAATCCAACAAAATATTCAAAGTCCACCAATTTCTCATAATTCTTCCAAAAATGAAACCAAACTAATTTCAAACTCAATGAAATCTTTAAGTAGTTAAAATAGTTTCAAAATTAGATTGCATAATTAGCATAGAGTAATAACCCATTAAACAGCATGCCGCCAGCGTTCACCCTGAGCCAGGATCGAACTCTCCATGAGATTCTTAGTTGCATTACTTATAGCTTCCTTGTTCTAGTTAACTTGAAACCGTAGTTATTTTAAAGCTTCAATCTTAAACTAATAATTTAATTCATAACAAAGTTGGTTTAAAAATAATTTAGAAACATCAATTTAGATTCATAAACCAACATTCATAAACTTTACTCATTGCAGATATATATAAATAAAATGTAGAGTTTAAAGAGCTTGAACATCCACTCACCAAAATAGCCTATAAAACTCACACAGCTTAATCACCGATTTGATCAATTTCCATCGACACCTTCATTTCCCTTTCCAATACCTAACACATGCAATTTCATTTATAAATTATCAATATAATATGCCTATATACTGCCCTGATCATGCAGCCTCCAAATGATGTGCAAAACATGCACATCAATTCAATTCTACAAATCTGACCCATATGTTCTAAAAGGGTTGTTTCAGGCCTAATTTTGAAAAATTACTGGAAATTATCCACAATGAATTTTAATCCAAAATTTAGAATAGTAATGTACTTATGTGTCTAGAATATCCTATAAAAATTTCACTTTAATTAGATAATTACAAAAATAATTATAGGGGTCGAATTACAATCAGCTCAACTACTCTGACGGATTGAGCAATAAAATGTTTTCTCTGTTTATACCAATATAGAAAATGAATCAGATCGAGCTCAAGAAGCAAAAAATTTAGATAACTCTTCAAAGATTCCATATCATCAAAGAACACTCAATGTCATGCTCCTAGCTCAAGATATGATCAAATCAATATGACTGAAAAACTAGAATTCCCAAACCTGAGAATAGTAACTTGTAAACCCTAGATGAAATCAACCAAAACACTTAAAATTACTCACCAATACAATCAATAGAGCCTTATGGAAGATGATTAATGGACTGAAATTGATTTAGACTTCTTGATTCAACTTGTAAAAGATCAGCTCCCTTGAAGAATCAAGTAGTTTCCTAACTTTTCTTCTTCTTTTCTCCTCTCTTATCTTTTTCTTTCCTTAACAATTAAGGCTACCTCTTAAATCCACAAATTAAATAAGATTCGAGCTCTTATTTGGATATATCAAATTATAAAATATCCATTTTCACCCTTAATGAAATGGTTTTGTTACCTATAAAACCTCAAGCTTTAATTTGTACATTCTAGGATGAAATTTTTTGTCACTAAATTGTGACTGCTTACTGATGGAATAGTGATGGAAATGAGAATTAGCGACGGAATACATTTCCGTCACAAAATATATTCGAATATAATTTCGAAGATAGTTTTTGTGACGGATTTATGATGGACATAGCATCCGTTAGTAAAATTGGGCGGGTAATTAGTGCCAATTTTATTGTGACGGATTTATGACAGAATTAGTGACGAACAACAAAACTGTCACTAATCCGTCATAAAATAGTAACTAATAATCAAATTTGTCACAATTTCTATAAGTTTTGTTATGGAAATCTTAGTGACAAACTATATAATATGTCACTAAATAGTGATGGATTAGTGATAAAAATCTGTCACTAAATTAAAAAAAAATAATTTATTTTATATTTAAAATTATACTTTACCATACTTAAAATGCTAATAAAATATGATATATTTCAAAATATATGTTTATTTTTATAAAGTTATATCAAAAATATTAAATATAAAAAGAATATCTAAAAAATATAACTTAACCAAATTACTTATTATATGTATTTAATTTTTAACTAGTAATGATATTGGTATAATTCTATGAATTGCATGCTAGCTAGGTTGCTTGCATGATTGTAAATTGACAACAAGTTAATTAACTTTATGTAATAAAATCTTTATTTCATAAAGTTATAAAATCCGCTACTTTTTTTTTTGTTTATTTGGTGGTAATAAAATTTAAAAATTACTAGAAAATTCATTGAAAATGTCAATAATAAAGATTTTATAACTTTATAAAAATAAACATATATTTTGAAATATATTATATTTTATTAGTATCTAAAGTATGGTAAAATACAATTTTAAATATAAAATAAATTAATTTTTAATTTAGTGACGGCTTTTTTGTTACTAATCCGTCACTATTTAGTGTAATTCATCTATTACAGTTACTACCATATGCTATCAGAGTCATCTTGGTGATGCAGCAAAGGTCTTACTTATAACAAATGATTAGAAAAATAAAAGGAAGGCTGCGGAAGAGGGCGTTTTTGTTGAGACAAGTTTGTATATTAACTTTACTATTTAAAAGATTGTTAATGAACTCTATTTATCTTGTATTTACTCTAGTTAAATGTTAACTTTGATGTATGGGCTCATACTTTCATTGTAATTTTTGTGCAATCATAGTTTTCATCAAAATTCATTTCTCATTATTGAATTTAATTTTGCAACAGTTAATTTTATTAAAATGTGTTTATTTTTTTGATTAGAAATAATATTAAATTTGGTGAAAAAATGTATTAATAATGACATATTAGTGACAAATTAATAGTGACAAATTACTAATGGAAAAATTTGTGATGGATTGGTAATGAAAATTTTGTCAAAAATTTGTTTGATGACAGAATTTTTAGTGACGGAAAATTCTGTCGCTAATCCGTCACTAATTTTTGTGATGAAAATTTCATTAAAAATTTGCCACTATATTGTGACGGAATAGTTTGATGATAAAATTTTTAGTAACAGAATTTTCCGTCACTAATGTCTATGACGAATTAGTGACAGAATGTTTATTGACGAGCACTCTGTCACTAATCCGTCATAAAATTGTGACGGATATGTCCTTTTCCGACATTCATTTTTTGTGACGGAAATTTATTCCATCATAAATTTGAGACAGACAATTTGTCACAAATGTGTCACTATTGTTTGTGACGAATGTTTTTTCCGTCATTAAAAATAGCGATGGTGAAAATTATGACGGCGATGTTTCCGTAACTAAACCCTATTTATGACGAAATTTCCGTCACTATTCTGCTATTTTCTTATAGTGTAACCCGCCAAATATTATTAACTGCAAGTATTTACAATTGAAGGGTTAGTGTCATTTTAGGATGAGATGATAAAGAAACATGTGATGAATATGTACATTGCCAGTAAAGAAGTCGGCTCTCTACAAAGTTATATATTAGGAATTTCAGTTGCTGATGTCGATATATCTTGGATCATCTGGGAAATGATACTCCACATTTAACTGTCAAAAAGAAAGCAAGAAGCCTCATCAGTCTAGTAGACAAGCTTCAAATAAACACAAGAAAGCACAACTTATTTTTTTTTCACTTAATCAATGACAACACTTCAGTATTGAGACCATTGTTAGCCTTTTTGGAAGTTTTCAACTTTTAGGTAAGTGCCAGTAAGTGTAATGACAATTGACATATATTGAATATAGCTAAGCTTTAATCCCAAACTAGTTACAGTTGACAAGAAGGATGCTTTTCATCCATCCACCCATTTTATAAAGAATAAATACTTTTCATCCATCCACCCATTTTGCTAAACTCCCAAGGCCAGTATTGCTAACGCAAGACTGAATCCACCTCCTAAAATCTAATTCTCCCAATGCAGAACAAGCTGCAAGCATCACAACTAATATAGCTTCATCAGGCTCTATACCATAATTTAACATTCGAGAGAACATGCTAAGTCCTTTGAACTTGCTACAATGCAGACAACAACTGATGATAGTATTCTATGCTACTAACTCTAGACTGGAAATTTCTTCAAACAGTTGGCATGATATCTCAAAGTCCTTAAAAATGCCATACATATGAAAAGAAGTGTTCCTAATAAAGACATATGATTCAAACCCATGTTTTAAACATTGTAATGCATTTATTTCCTTAACAAAACTGATCCTAATTGCCCATAAACCTTAATCAAGAAAGAAAACGTTAAGCTACCTGCTACCAGACCTTTTTCTTGCATTCTTTGATAACACTGAAAAACTTTTTGATACTCCTTAATCTTGCCAAAGCTCCTAATCATTGTATTCCATTGAAACTTATATAGGTTTTCAATCCTTTCAAAAACTGAAATAGTAGAATTCATGTCTCCATGCTACGAAACAACACAAAAGACAATAACTTTGCCTATTACAAAAAGGTTTTGTTTAAAGCCAAAATGGACTATACAAGCATGAATTTGCTTCAAATCTTTCATGGTGGAATATTTCTTGAAATAGGACATAACCATTTGTTCCTTAAATAAAGAAGTGCCTTTGGGTTTTGCATTTGAGGATGATATGCTATAGCTCAAACACAAAGAAAACTGAGACAATTTTAAGGAACCAAGTGAAAGATTAGTTTTGGGCTACAAAGAAGGTATGTCCGTCAATGAAAGCTTTCATTATGTTTAACCCCAATGAAGGGCGAGACTGGAGGCCATCAGATTGAATTTGTCCTAAAACAAAAGCGAATTAATAAAGAGAATTGAGATATTGTAAGGAAAGTTTTTAATTAGAGACATCACATTTGCGTTCGATGATGAAAGTTGGGACGGAGCATTGATAGTGATGGTGTTCAAGATAGAGTTTCTTGTAATGGTAACAGTACCAGAATTGAAAGCTATGCATTCCAAAAAATATACCGGAAGTACAAGTTATGGGTTAATAAATTTAAATTTGTTAATTGTTTTAACCAGTAATAGGTTTTGGATATCAATGGTTATTATCACATAAATATTAATCCAATGGTTTTAAGCTTCGTTTGCATGCATATAAATATTTGTACTGAAGAATGAATCCTTCTTTCTTTTCTGTCTTTTTTTTTATTTTTATTTTCACCTTATTTTTTCTCTTTCTTTTTTCCTTCTCTCTTTTTTCCCCTTATCTTTCTCTTTTTTTTATTTGTTTTAATTTTTCTATCCTTCTATTTTATTTTTATTTTTTTCTTTCCTTTTTTCTGCACGTCTTCTTCTTTTTATTTCTCTCTTTTTTATTATTATTTTTTCTTATTTTTTCTCTTATCTCCTTTTTTTTTCTTTCCCTCTTTTATTTACTCCTTACTTTGTTTCTTTCTTTCCTTCTTTTTTCCCTTTTTTTTTTAAAAAAAATTTTCCCCTTGTTTTTTTTCCTTACTTCTTTTTTATTTTATTTTTTCCTTATTTTTCTCCTCTTTCCATTTTTTTCCATTTTTCATTTTTATTTTATCCTTATTTTTTTCCTTTTCCTCTTTTTTTTTTATTTTCTTTTTTCCTTTCTCTCCTTCCTTTTTTCCTTTTTTTTTATTTTTCCCTCATCCCCTTCTTTTTTCATTTTTTTTTCAAATTTATTTTTTCTCCTCCTCTCCTTCTTTTTTCCTTTTTCTTTTTTTTATTTATATGCATGTTAAGCCATAAATAAAAATGTTAGTATTTTTTTAGTGGGGATATATTTACATAATTATATATATGTAAAACTATTGGATTGTATTCATTCAATAATTCACATTTTTGTTAAATTTTGTTATTTCTTTCATTATTAAATTTTTTTATTTTCTCACTGGTTAATAAAATTTCTTATTTAGTCATATCTTTATTTAATTGTACTATTTGTATCGGGTTCGTGCCTGAATATTTAATATTATTTTTGGATAGGACTAAATTATATAGAAAATAAGTTTGATTAAAGGACTTAATTGAAAATAATTAAGTTTAGGGACTAAAGTGCAGTTTGGCGTTAACTGCTCAAATATGCGAATGGTAGAATTTGAAAAAAAAAATTTAGGACGTGTTAGTTGCATAGGAGGGGAGAGGTGACTCACCCATCCTCTATAATGAAAGGGGTAGAAGGCTCTCTGGTACCACTTTGGTACCAGAAGCAAAAGAAGAAAAGGAAAGCAAAGAAGGAAAAGAAAAGAAAATAACGAAGTTATCTTCTGACACCCCTTGAGAAATGCAGGAAGTTAAGGGGAGAAGAAAGAATCAACAACGTTGGTGAGTGGATCTCCCTCTTCAAAACCTTATATTTTTCGATTGTTGATAATTTGATTTGGTTGGTGTTTGATTGATTGGAATGAAATTGATTCTTGTCGGATTTTGAATAATTTTAGAATCTTAAATGTTAGTGAGGAGGCGATGCCTCTGTGCAATGAGGTGGCACCTCAACCCACAAAGGCCCAAGAGGCAACACCTCTGTTGCTTATAAGGGCAGCGCCTCAGTGATTTAAAAATAAAGAGGCGACACCTCTGTACAAAGGGGGGCTGCTCAGCCCATTCAAGCCCAAGGGGCGATGCCTCTGTTGGTTAAAGAGGCGATGCCTCACTGCTTCTTTAGGTGGCGCCTCTGCATTTTAAATTTAATGGTGACTCCTCTGTGAGTCATTAGGGCGTGCCTCAGTAGGTGTAGGGGTGATGCCTCTGCCTATTTTGGAGGTAAACATGTTTTTGAAAGTGAATTTGATGAGAACTGTCTCACTAGTTGAACCACTAATTATTTCTGAGAAACCATACTTGACTGGGAATGCAATTTACTGGTGAATATGGTACTAATGTGTGTAAATAATTTAATAAATGAAGGGTTGCAATAAGACCGTACCCGAGGTACGTCAAGGTTCAATGAAATGTAAAACTATGTCCGGGACACAACGACTCATATGATATTATTATTTCCTGAATCTAAAATACAGTGATATGAAATTTATGAAAGCCTTTGGGGCTACTCTGAGTGTTTTACGATAATGATATACATACCTGGCTCGAACCTTCAATGTGCTGATTGGTACCTCCACATTGATAGTAACCTGATTATATATTGTTTAAATGAATCAATTATGATTTGATATATATAATTGGAACTTCTATAGCTTGACTCTTTCGTTCACAGTTATATTCAACCAATCTTACTCTATTTTATTTAACTGCATAAATTGATTGTTTTAAAATTATTTTTATTATTATTTGAGATGTTTATTTATTTAGCTACCGATAATATATTGTCTAGCCTACTCACTAAGTGTTTTATATGGAAATACTGACCACTTCCTTTTGTAAAATTATTTTCTTTTCAACCTAGCAGCCTTTGTACATATTTGTATATATTGTATAGATGGCCATCCACTGGGTGGCACAAACGTTAGACATCCAAGGGAACAAGATTGAGATCCTATACCATATACGCCATGATCCAGATGTAAACCTGTCATTTTGAGTAGTCATGATTCCCACTGCGGTCGAGAACCGAACACACACGGTGAGGATCGATTTCTCAAATGGTTGCCTGACGATCATCTCAGTCACTTATGAGACCCAGGCAGGTGTCCGAGTTTCGCTGACTTGGACATAGCTGTAGATAGATATTATAGACCCACCTCTTTTTGTCGATTGAAGGATAAGCGTTAGGATTGTTACTGCCATTTTGAGTATGTATGAGAGCAGCTCATCCTAGGGTAGTTAGGCTACCACCCTCTAGGGTTGATAAGGCTTTTCTGATCTTTTGGTGTATCATTTTTGTATATTTGATAGCCCCTTTCCCCTAGTCTTCCCCAACCGCAGAACACTAGCTATGTATATTATTTGCTTATGTATATATATATGTACATTATCTTATCCCTTCTGATGAGTTATGTCTCTTGCCATCTGATGATTCGGTTGAATGATGTTACTAAAGTTATTGTAACCTTGAGATTTTGAATGATTGGCATAATTGTTATTAACCCTATGTTGTAAACAAGATAATCAGGATAGTCATAAGTAAATCTAACTTAGAAGTGGTACCTTTCCACGTTGTTACTCCGTGCTGGACAGTCTGGGTTGTACGCTTGTCCGACGTGGGTGCCTGCGGGGAGGGGTGCCACAATTCGTTCCCTACCAACTACACTTTATCATGTTCATATAATATTTTCTATTTAATTTATTATTTTTATAATAGTATAAAATTAAAATATTAAAAAATAAAATCATGCACCTCTGAATATCAATGAAAAATTACATAACTGTTATTATTATTATTATTATTATTATTATTATTATTATTATTATTAGCGGTTTTGTTCATAGTGACTGGAATATAAAATAAAATATGGAGAAAATAAAAATAAAAAATATGAAAAGAAAAAAAGAAAGGGAGCAGGAAAAAAATAAAAAAAGAGGAAAAAATAGAGAAAGGAAATAATAAGGAGAAAATAAAAATTGAAAAAAGAGGAAAAGGAAAAAAAAAAAAGAAGTAGAGAAGGAAAATAACAATAAGAAAAAAAAAATAAAAAATTGGAAAGGAAAAAAAAAAGAAGAGAAAGGAAAAAATAAGGAGAAAGTAAAAATAAAAAAGAGGGAAATGAAAAAGAAGGGAAGTAAGAG
>CATIWO010439355.1:0-19286 GCA_949673435.1 Macaranga tanarius
GCTACTACCAAGGTGTTGATTCAATGGTCAAACAGGTCCCCAAATGAAGCCACTTGGGAGTTTTTATTTAATAGTCATTGGATTAATATATGGGTAGTATTAATCCCTAGACTATCACCTCTGTCTATTTTCCTTAATCGGCATGTGATATCGATAGTGGGAGGTAGTGAGTCTTATGCTACTTGATATGAGATATTAGAATAGACATATGGATACTCATGTGATGGGTGGATCAAACATGTGACGTAAGATTTATGATTGTTTAGATATTCACTTTTGTCAACAATCACAATCTTAGACATAATGGTGCATATGGTCCTTTGACCTGAGGTAACACGATCATCTATATATGGTTGGTTAGAGTTTGTTACTGCTTACATACCTATGGTAGCCATGTGTGGGTATATGGTGTGTGGTGGCTCTAGTTGGTTATATATAGGGATGAGTGATTGGCCAAGATGGAATTCATTACCGGGAGTGAACCGGAATAAGATCCTATACTATTTAAGTTATTCTTTATGAATAAGTACCTGGTCAAGTCAAACTCGACTTATCCGAAAAGAGTTTCGGTACTAGAAAAAGTTTCTAGTAGAAGTCATATTTTATCGAGAATTGAACTTAAGATGAGATTATATGATTGAGGCAATTAGAGTTTGACTAAACCGCGACTTTAGCCAATATTGGGATCTTGTAATAAAGGGACACTTAGTGCACATTAATTATGTTCTATGGTTCTTATGGATCTACATTAAGTATTCATTTCTAATTGGGTAGTCGTGACATCTATGTTAGGGGTCACTCACGACTTATGGGAACTAAATGTGATTAATTGGGATTTTCACATTTAGGATGGAAAGGTGTTTCCATAATATTAAGTGTTAATATTATTTTCCATTGTTATTTAGACTTAAACCTAGTAAGTCACACACACAAGAGTTACACTTGTGGAGATTAATATTAATTTGATTATTAATTAAAGAGTTTAATTAATCAATTAAATTAATTGAATTAGATTTGTACATATACGGAGATCTAGCATATCCCGAAATCTAAATTCAAAGATTAGGACTTAATTATAATTAAATAAATATTAATTTAGACTTATTTTAATATGTGATATTAAGTTCAAGGACTAGATTAATATTTGCCTCCAAATGCATTCAAAGATGGGCCATGAGATGGACCATGTATATTGATATAAGATGGACTTAATGCGGACTTATGCATGGGCTTTATTTAAAGAGTTTAAATTAGCGCATAAGTTATATATTGGTATGGAGTGGGCCTTCTTTAAGTGTAGAAAAGTCCATGTGCCCATAACCTTAGCCCATGTCCATTAAGTGTTAATGATATCAAGGCTAAGATTATTCATGTAACTAAACACCACCCACTCACTTGTAAAGCCAACCCATGTATATAGATAGAGTCTGAGATACTCAATCTATTAAATACATATAGCTTGAGTGTGAGACACTCAAGCTATAGCAATGCATGTAGCTTGAGAATGAGATACTCAATCTATAGCTATGGATGTGGCTTGAGTATGAGATACTCAAGCTATTATCATATTGTTTATGTTGATAGTTAGTGGAGAGTGTAGGGGTAACTAATACATAACTCTATTTGCACATTTGAGAGCATTTTGATATTCTAACAAAAAAGAGAGAAGGATTGAGAGTGTCTTCTTTCTTCTTCTTCTTTAAGTGTAGAGAATTTATATTTACACAAGAGTTGTGTGCTTTCAAGCAAAAGCCATTATTGTACAAGAGTTGTACAAGTTCAAAGCCCATAATCCATTGGAGGTTATATCCTTATTCCATACATTCAAGCTTGGAGTGGCTCTAATAAGCTCTTTGGTCGAATCAAGAGAGGCTTATGGGTAGAGCTTCATCATACTTAAAGATCATCCTTGTGCAACTTGTATGTTTCAAGCTAAAGGCTTCATATTTGGGGAGCTAGAAGCTTGTATATTAACATCAACCAAAGCTTATTAAGCGTGCTACCAACTTGAAGTTCTGTAAGTGTTACTAAACCCTTAATTGATAGGTCTTGTATTATGAATGCATGACTTGGTTGTTTATTGATGTATATTTAGCTATGTATTTGCCATGTGATATGATTTATAGGCATGAATGTGGTTCATGTGTGATGCACGTGTTGCATGCAATCAAAAATTTTAAAATTTCATACTTTTGGTTGTTGCATGATCCATACTTCCTTTATAAACATTTTGCCACATAATCCGCTATTTCCTTTTTCTACCTTGCCACCAATAATTTTCTCTAAGGGTTCGATACATCTTTGTACTACCAGGGTGCATTGAATATGCTGCACAATGAGCTTCTTCCATTATTTCCCTTTTTTAAAGTATCTTCATTAGGCAAGCATAATCTATTTCTCAACATCAACGTTCCATTATCCTTGAGAGAGTAATTAGTATGAGTGCTATTTTTTACTTCATTGATGATTTTGCTCAAGTGTTGGTCTTGAACTTGGGCTTTCTGTACTCTTTCAACTAGTACAGGTCTCACTATTAGAGTAGCTAACAATGCTCCTATACAATTTAATGAGAAATCTACTCTTAAAGATAGTAAATCTAATAGAAAATGAAGTCTTACAGCTTTTATACGAGCTAAACTACTATAAGACCTTCGACTGAGTGCATCCGCTACTTTATTAGCTTTGCCAGGATGATATTCGATAGTGTAATCGTAGTCCTTAAGTAGTTCAATCCATCACCTCTGCCATAGATTCAACTCTTTTTGAGAGAGTAGATATTTTAAATTACAGATAATGCTTCCAAACCTTTAAGGCAAAGACGACTGTCACCAATTCTAAGTCATGAGTTGGATAATTCAATTCATGAGGTCAAAGTTATATAGATGCATAAGCTATCACTTTTCCATGCTGCATCAATACACAACCTAACCCTTTTTTTGAAGCATCACTATACATCACATAGCCTCCATTACCAAAAGGAAGAGTAAGAACAAGTGTTGACGTTAAACAAGCTTTAAGTTTTTCAAAGCTTTTTTGGCATTCGCTAGTCCATTCAAACTTAATATTATTCCTAAGCAATTTTCTCATAGGTGATACAATAATGGAGAAATCCTAAACAAAGCGACAGTAATATCCTGCTAACCCTAAAATACTCCTAACTTTAGTAGGATTAGTTAGAGGCTCCCAATTAACTACCGCTTTAACTTTCTTAGGCTCCACAAGAACGCTTTCTGCAGAGATTACATGCCCTAAGAAAACTACTCTATCAAGCCAAAATTCACACTTACTAATTTTGGCATACAATTACTTATCCCTTAAAATCTACAAGACAATTCTCAAAATGTTTTTTATGGACTTCTTTGCTGCCTGAGTACACTAAGATGTCATCTATGAATACAATAACAAATTTATCTAGGTAGGGTCAAAACACACTATTCATAAGGTCCATGAAAGTAGCTGGAGCATTAGTCAACACAAATGGCATCACAAGAAATTCATAATGTCCATACCGCGTTCAGAAAGTTATTTTAAGCACATCTACTTCTTTGATCTTTAATTGATGATACCCAGATCGTAAATCAATTTTAGAGAAAACCTTAGCACCTTAAAGCTCATCAAAAAGATCTTCAATGCGAGGAGGGATATTTATTCCATACCGTCATACGATTGAGTCGCCTGTAGTCTATGCATAATCGTAAAGAACCATCTTTCTTTTTCATAAATAATATTGGAGCTCCCCACAGTGAAATACTAGGCCTTATAAAACCTCTATCCAAAAGCTTCTATAATTGAATCTTTAACTCCCTTAACTCAGTTGGAGCCATTCTATAGGGTACCTAAAAGATAGGAGTTGTACCCTGCTATAAATCAATAGGGAACTCAATCTCTCTATTAGAAGGTAATCCAGCATGAAGCTCTTCTGAAAATACATTAAGAAACTCACAAACTACTAGTATATCCTCTATCTTAGGTTCCCTCAATTCCTTATCAACAACATAGGCTAAATATGCTTGATACCCCTTCCTAAGCAATTTCTCAGCTACAATAGTAAAAATTACTCAAGATGGAAAAAGACAACGTTCACCATGAAAAATGAGCTTAGGCATTCCAATTCACTTAAACTTCACTAACTTCTTAAAACAATCTACTGTGGCATGATGGCGGGATAACCAATCCATGCCTAAAATAAAGGATAATTAATGCATAACAAACCAAATTTAATACACTCCTTAGCCCATTTTTGGAATTTTCAGTTGAAAGTTTTTAATGGTAAAAGGTTCAAAAATAAAATTCTTAAATTATTTTTAATACGATAGAACTTTATAAATTAATAAGTTTGAAATGATGAAAATTATTGATTAGTATGATATTTATTAATTGTTAAATTACATTATTAATTTATAAAAAATAATTATATAATGTAGGAATATTTCATTTAAAATATTACTCTCAAAAATAAAATTTTATTAATTTTCTTTATTTAATTTAATTTCTAATTTCTTTATTTTTTATTTTTATTTAGATTTTTTATTTGATAAGTCTTTTATTTGAATGGTCAAAATTAATTTTTAAATTAGGATTAGTATCCATTATACGTAGTATAAATAGGAATCCTAGCAGAATTGTAACCCTTAATTACTTTATTATGTTTCAAGCTTATCTTTTATGTCGCACCCCTCTCTCTACCATAAAGATCAGTGCAACAATAGACTAATAATCTACTCCGAAACCATTAGATATCATAACATAGCACACAAGATATTATTAAAAGCTTATAGTAGTATCAGATTAAGTTAACAGTATCTATTAGATAAACTGTACATAGGCCTCTGAGGCTTTCTAAATAAAAGTTCTATTTCCAAATAGCAATAGTTTGTTGGCTCAACCTCCTCTAGTGCTCACAACAAGGGCACTCCAAAACACGCTATATAAGGATCTACTGATTCACCAAAATAGAATCTGAAATGGTTAAAATAGGTGAATGAGTACGACTACTCAGTGAGAGGATATATGTATAACCACAGAAAATATTAATATATTATCATATAACATGATACAGAAATTCAACTTTAATTAAATAAGAATCCATCCAATAATTAGAAAATAGCTTGAGTGCTAAAATAAATACTTCTCATCCAACAGTTTGTCAAATAAATATAAGATATCCATATACTTTCCACTTGATCCTTTAACACGGCTTGAGGTAAATCAAAGAAATCATAGACCAAATCATCAAATATTTATATACGTAAATACATATATACCAATGTACACTCAAGTCGTATCCTATAAATCTCTAGTAACTTTGGGAGTTGAACGTCTCACTTGGCTACCCAAAGTGCAAAACCCTCATTATACGCATGCGTAGAGATAATACCCGTAGGAAATATATTGTATTTTATTTTTCACATGACATTCAAGGTGTGATTTCATAGGCACCTTACTGAGTGTATTTCAATAATCAAATATTTCAGAAAACTAAATTCTCATGTAGCTCAAAATAAACTTAACACCATATGGTTTCGGATAACTAGAAAATATATAATTGCAAATAGCGTATAAGAAATCATTAGACATCAATCTTTTGTAAAACATAAATATAAATATATATCATAAATTCAAAACTAGTGTTATACTAATATCCACTCACCTGACAAGACAATTAACAATTCTAACTAGGAGGGGTTGCGTTATGCTCTACGGCTGGGATTGAGGTTCCTCCTAACATCCAGAAGTAAAATCATAAGAATAGTTTATAATCTTAATTCTACTCAATTTAATTGATCTACAGTTAAAAGTTATGACATAGGACCCGAAAAATGGTCTGAGACAACTCCGGTTAGGGTTTCAGGACTCGAAAGAGCCACTGAGGCACTCCCCAGTGCACCGGCGCCTGTGCCCTGGGGCACCTCCTCAGCGCTGAGGCGTCGCCTTAGCGGTCCAGAATGAGAAAATTGACTTTGTTTCGACCAAAAACATAAAAATTCAACCTAATTCAATCCTAAATATCATTCTAAACATCATAAGGGTTTAGCATAAATAATATTCAAACTCAAAAATTCAATCAAAATGTCAAATTCTATTTAAATTCAAAAAATCTGAAACAAAAAAAACTTTACTTACTAAAAACTCTTGTACATATTCTTGAATTTGCACTAAGAAACCTTGAAGTTATTCTTTGATTGTTGATGACAAAAGTTAGAGAAAAAGAAAAGAAAAGAAATGGGGTTTAAGAAGAACGAAGAGAAAAAGCATGGAGAAGAAGATATTGACAAAAGAAGAAGAAGAAGAAGAAGAAGAAGAAGAAATAACCACTTTAATCATGTTATTTTTTTTATTTTTGACAACTAACCACTTTAATCCCCCTATTTTCCCAAATAACCAAAAAGGCCCTCAAACTTATTTTTAATCCTATTACTTAATATAAATAAATAAGGATCTAGGTTATGATGTTACATTTTATGTCAATAAAATAACATGATTCTTTGATTTTCATGAAAAAATTTCATTTTTAAACCGTGTGCATCATCTTTTAAATCAACGGTATTTTCTTCTTATTTCTTTCTATTCTATTTATTTTATTTCATTTCTTTGTATTCAATAAATATAAATCTCTTATCTTTTTTTTTTTTTGAATATTTTTAAATCTTCTTATATGAAGTTACTACCCTTTATGGATTTAGTTATTTTTTCTTTTTGGAGTTTGATTATCTCCCAATTGTGAAACTTTTATTAATATGTCTGCAATTAGACTTAAAGACCAAATAGTCACTTTATACCTAATCAAAGTCACGGATCGCCGAGTTACATATTAAAAGAGTTCTATCAACACGGTTTAAAAATAACAATAAAAAATTTTATGATTTGAGTGAGATTTTAGTCTTGGTATTTCTTGATTGTGATATCATTAATATTATTTTTTCATAAAGATGTACTTTTATTTTCAATAAATGAAAAATTCATTTATTTCCATAAAAAAATATAATAGCACATCATGCACAATAATGATTCCTCACCTTAGAGGTATAAAGAAATAAAAAATGATAGATGAAATACATAAAGTAATGTGCCGCTACAAAAAAGATAATCCAAACCGCGGGTAAATTACCCCAATGGTCACTTAACTTTGGCCTTCGTTTCAAATTGGTTCTTTAATTTTAATTTTTATCTTTTCAGTTACTTAATTTTTATTTCTGTTTCAAATTGGTACCTTCACTATATTTTAAGTCCTTCAAATTGTACACGGAAATTTTTTAATCCTCAAGACATTTAATTTTTCAATTTAATCCAAAATTCAAATAATTTAGAAATTCACTTTCTCATAGACTCTAATACCACTCATATACTTCGTTAACTACAAATAATATATTTTTTTTTTCTTTTTAATTTTGAAAATTTTTTCTTTTTTCTTTTTTGAAACAAAATATTTTTGATGATCCAATTTTTTTCTTTTGATAAAATTTAAAAATAATTTTTTTTTTCATAAATTTTTATAACTTAAAATTAGATCGAAATTATATATATATATATATATACACATACATACATACATGAATACATTGTGAATGTGTATGACCAATTGTGACTATAAAATAAAATATTTAGACTTTACACATCATAATATATGAATAAAAATGTATGACCAATTGTAAATACATAAAATGAATAAATTGTGACTAATTATACATGCATCTATAAAAATACTAAAATATTATAGAAAATATATTTGAGAAATAAGAAGTAGAAATAATTGCAATTTTTTTTAATAAAAGTAGAGTTTGAAATATAAATATTGCATATAATGAATTCCAAAATATTAACAATAAGTAATAAAAAAATTATTAAAAATTATTGTTAATAAAATAATGTATGTATGTATGTATATATATATATGTACATATGTGTGTGCGTGTGTATATATATATGTGTGTGTGTGTGTGTGTGTGTGTAATTTCGATCTAATTTTAAAAGAAAGAAAAAAAATTTTCTAAATTTTATCAAAAAAAAAAAAATTGGATCATCAAAAATATTTTTTTTCAAAAAAGAAAAAATTAAAAATTTTCAAAATTAAAAAATATATATATATTATTTGTAATTAACGAAGTATATAAGTGGTATTAAAGTCTAAGAGAAAGTGAATTTCTAAATTCTTTGAATTTTGGATTAAATTAAAAAATTAAATGTCTAGAGGATTAAAGAATTTCTGTGTAAAATTTGAAGGACTTAAAATATAGTGAAGGTACCAATTTGAAACAAAAATAATAGTTAAGTAACTGAAAAGATAAAAATTAAAATTAAGGAACCAATTTGAAACGAAGGTTAAAGTTAAGTAACTATTGGAACAATTTACCCCCAAACCGCACTAAACACTAATTGCAAAATTGAATTAAACAAAATTTACATTAAATAATTCAATTTCAATCTTAAAAATCAATCTAATTAAAATTGTAAGATTTCGGATTTCTCAATTAAGTAAATTATAATCATCTCTCCTTTGATTCGATTTACTATTCAATTGTTGGTTAATAATTCTAATTCACCTAATTCATGGAGTTTCATTAGAAATTTCAACTATATTTTCTGATGATTAATTAAATCTTTTAAATAATTTTACTTTACTCTGAACACATAATTATTAGAATCAACAACCAAAATGTATACTAAAAACATAGTTCTCCTTTTGATACTTCAAACAACTATCTACTAATCTTGTAATATATGTGACCAAAATTTAGAATAACAATTAAATTCACACTTTTAAATCAACATAGAAATAATATTGAAAACCAAAGTAATAAAATCAGCTATAAAATCATAACTAATAAACTGATAATCACGTAACACTATAAAAGAAAGGGTTAAATGCAATAGTGGTTACCAACTTCATATTTATTGTAGTTTGGATATTAAAATTCAATTTGTATCTTTTTAGTGACGTAACTTTAATTTTGTTTCAAAAAGAGTATTGCTAAAAATTTTCCTCTAAATTTCTCTTTAAAATCATTTTAATCTCTTAATCTCTTTATTTTTTCAATTTAGTTCAAAAGTTACAAAAAATTTAAAAGTTTACCTTCTCCTAACCTATGTTACTACTTAAAATGAGTTTGGTCTTATGAGGTGGAATTAAAATAATTTCCAAATTTATTCTTATTTTTTAATAAATGTATAAAAAATATGGACTTATTTGTAAAAAATCTTTAATTCTGGATCAAAATAGTAATTTTAAATTGTTCAAATGCCAAAAAATTTTTATGAGTCACTATTATGAAACTAAATAAAAGTATGATATCTAAAAAAAATATAAATTAAAATTTGGTGATCAAATTAAAATAAAGTTAAAGTTCAGTATCCTCTCGTGCATTTGACCCATAAAAGAAGAATTAGCTACTCTTTTATTAAATAACAAATAATCCGTCATAATAAAAATAAAAATTAGGAAAAGAAATTTTAAAAGACAATTTCTCGATTTTTTTTTTTATAAATAAAGATAATTTCTCGATTAATTGTCTACTTACGAGTATGGGTGTTCACTGATCGGTTCGGTCGATTTTGAGCTGTTTTTCTGACATTTTTCAAATTAACCAAATTTCAAGAATATAAAACCGAATTACAATGAAGAACCGAACCTATTTCGAACCAAAATTTTTGGTCAGTTCGGTTTTGTAGGCTTTGAATTGAGCCCATGGACTTTAACTATTCAAATTTCTAAATTCGGCCCAAATCCCATTTTTTCAACATGTTTCATATTTTATATAGAACTAACATTAAACATAAATACATATTACTAACTAACATTAACATATATTGTAGTAACTAACTAATGAAAATATTGTAACTAATTACTAACATACATTGTAAATACTAAACAATTACTAACATATATTTTTCTACCAAATTAAGTTCACAATACATATATTGTAAGTACTGAAAATCCTTGATTAAAAAAAATAACACAAATCCAAAGCTCATTTCTTCAGCTTCCAAGCTCAGTTCTTCAGGTGTAACCAAGATCTAAGAAGGCAGGAATGATGGCAAGTATGAAGGTAAAGGCTGGGATGAGGTTGAGCACTGCTGTGCCAAGCATTGGAGAGCTGTATTCTATACCAGTAAATCCAAAAATCTTGATGAGGACTCTACATCAATAAGAATAGAGTATATCAAAATCAATTAACACCTCCACACATCAATCAAAATGAAATCTAAAAAAATAAATAAATGGACAGGGCTACAGACATTCTAAAAAACTCCTAAAGCATACAACAGATAAATTCTGAACAAGGTTGTCCATTAATAAGGGACCAAACTGTTGTTTTATCGTCAACCATAGAGCAGCATAATTTAGAATTTCCTCTTTGATTTGTTTTCACATGAAAACAAGACAGTCAATCACTAATAATGTTTTAACTTTTTGCTAATGGCATTGCAGTTGGAAGAGTAATTGTAACTTAAAAGAGAGAGAGAGAGAGGGAAAAGGGCAAACCAAGATCAAATACAAGAAGTTGAATTTAAGAACCGAATCAGATCCAAGATCAAATACACAGAACTAAGCAAGAGAAAAAACAAAAATAAAACACAGAAATAAACTCAAAAAAATAGAAACCAAAAACAGCTAACATAACTCTAATCAGCAGCATCGAAATCACAATTCAAACATGAAATTTTTTTTTTAAGGAAAAAAAAAATTGAAGCAACAACGATCCATTCAGATGGCAGGGAAAAACAATTCGGAAATACACAGAAAGAAAGAGATGATCTGTTTGAAGATTCAGAATGAAGTTTTATTTTTCTTTACCTAATGGTTGAATTTTCTATGTGGTGAGGCTGTGAGGGACTGCAGCAAAGGAGTGACTGTGACTCTGTGAGTGTCGACTGTCGAGTGACTGTGAGCAAAGGAGTGTTGTCTGTGACTGTGTTTGTGAGTGTCGAGTGAGCAATGGAAGCAAGCAAAGGAGCAAAGGAGAATAGCAGATGAAGGAAATTAGGTTACAAAATGTCGAGATCTTCAGGTTTGAGGAAATTAGGTTTGAGGAAGGAAAGCAGATGTAGGAGGAGCGGCGCTCGCTGGTGTGGTGACTAGTGGTGGACCTGGTGGTAATTCTAGTGAATGAGGAAGGAAAGCAGCAAAGGTCAAAGGAAATGGAGGAGGTGAGGAGCGGCTGCTGAATGAGGGAATTAGGTTTAGGTTTGTAGGAACTAGTATAATATATATATATATATATAAATACAAAACGACCTAGTTTAAATATTCGGTTATTTCAGTTGGTTCGGTAAAATTAGTATTGAAATTAAACCGAACTAATTTAAATTTCGATTCAATTTAATTCGGTTCAAATTAATCGAAAATTTTAAAAATAATTACCAAACTGAATACGATCGGTTCAATTTGTGGTTGGGTTAGTTCAGATGCCTTGCACACCCCTAGTCGCGAGCTCTCTTTTGAACTTTAAATCTCTATAGTTTGCTGCTTACTTGGAATTAAATTTCACCACAAATAATCTTCACTTGAATAGAATTTTCTTCTTCTAATCCAAAGTGTAATTTAGCACGCTTGTAAAATTAATCCTTATCAGTTTTGAAGAAAAAACGACATAAATTCAGCACAGAACACCTTCGGCAACGCGGCATTACCACGCTTGCAGCAAACTTTACTAAGGATCCGGAGAGCGTGTATAGTGCTGCAGTGCTACAAGCACAGTGCCTCAACATTACACTCCAGCGTCAAAAGCCCATAAACTTTCTCCTTTTAATCAATTAAGTCTAGAACTTTTTTTGAAGGTCAAGTTATCCACGGATCGAATACTAATAAACATATTAAATACAACATTAAATTAAATTAAATTAAATAATCAAACTTAATAAGTTAAAGTTTTCATGAGTAGCCAAAGTAACAAAAGGTATGAACATCATATATGGAGACCATGATTTGATCCCTCGTTCTCTCTGATTCTACTCCCCTATAATAGGGAATTAAACCACTTCAACCAGCTAAAAAAAAGAGTTAAATTTTAACTAAATTAAAAATTAAATAATAAAAAAAAAACTAATTTTGGATATTTCAACTAATATAACATGTAAAATTATATAAATTATTACACACCAGGAACCTGAGCCACTATAAATTTGTCCTTATTGTGCGTTCGGTTGCTTATTATCTTTTTGTGAGGTTTTTTGTTTTTGTTATTCTTAATGTTTAAACTCAAACAAAAAGTGATTCGTAAAAGATTATTTGAGAATGTAACATTTTCCCTTAGAAAATTTATTGACTAGTTATTCTAAAGTGTGTAAATTTTCATTCTTAGAAAAATAATTCTAATTCTTATTATAAAAAATGTATAAATTTTTTTCTTAGAAAAATAATTCTAAGGCACAAATTTTTATTTTTGGAATATTATTATATAGTGTATATTATTTGTTATTTAAAAAATTATCTAGAATAAAATTTTCTTATTTTAATTTTAAATAAAGATAAAAATCAATTATAAAAATAAAAGAACAGATTGAAATTTAATTGTACCAATTAAAAATTCTACAGATGCAATCACACAAAAAAGAAAACAAAATAGTCAATATTAGCAGCTATGTTTAATTATTTCATTTCAAAAATATTTAAATAGTAATTAAACTAAATTAAAAATCAAGGACTTAATTATACCCAAATAAACTTTACGTAGATAGTTAAACTTTGAAAATATTTTTTAAGGGCTGTTTTTGACTTAACTTCAAAGAAAATAAAGAAAATATTCAACGTTAGCAACTAGATTAAAAGTTCAAAAGTTTAATAATACCAAAATCAACTTTAGGCAGATGATTGAATTTTTCTAAAAAAAATATTTTAAGGGCTTCCTTTTCTACTTTTTGCCTTTCTAAATCAATTTTCCAATTCCTTCCCACAAATTTCTCGGAGCCCTTTAGCTGTCGAAGATGATTGTTATCTCAAGAAGATGCCCATTCTACAATGTTTCGTGATAAAAATAAAAAGAAAAAACAATCCATCTCATATTAGGAGATTTATATAAACAAAAAGACCCATCCAAGTCATGATGCAGTTTATCACTAACATTCCACCAGCTCACTTTTGTTCTCATCCTATAATGCATTAGCAATTTGTTTCCACAATTGCAATTAGATAAAATAATTCCAAAAAGTAAAACATAAAGCAAAAAGAAAAAAAGAACTGCAGGCTTACAAAATTTCAAAACTGACATTACTTCTGTAAGCAATGACAGCTACTATCAGATAATTACACACGATCCATATTGAGAAATAACAACGCATTCTGCTGTCACTCAAGTATCTGGCTGAGGTCCACTCTGCTTGCTGGGATTCATAAATTTTTTGGAGACCCCAGCTTCTGATGATGTGTCCCAAACCTGTAAATTTCAGTAATAATATAAGATGAATCACATCTACCACATTGTTACATATAACATGTATCAGTAGTAACACTAAAACGTTTTACAATGAGGTTTCTTGGAACTCACTTCCAGTTTTCCCTTTGAACCTCCTATAGCGAGCAAGAATGGGCTGTCCTCAGAGAAGGAAACCGAAAATACTCCTCCCTAGTAACATTCAGAACAGAATGACAGCTCAACTTATGAATCACATACTGATTCTTTGGATTTAATACCAAAAAAAAAAAATCACATACTGCTTTAGGATTCTTTGATGCTACACATGATGGTTGATTGTTCGACAAATCCCATAGTTTTACCTGTACAAAATAGGGAGCAGTACTTTGGTAATATAAAAGTACTTACGAGCACCAAAATACCTACATATCCACAAAAGAAATCCAAAATATTACCATTTTATCTGTAGATCCAGTTGCAAGAAGCTGTGAAAGATACAAAGGCATGTTAATAATTTAAACAACTAATTAAAAATGAGCTTTATAACATACAGATACGTACATTGGGTAATGAAGGACTATAGGAGACCGTGCAAACAGCTTTGTCATGAGCATGGAGTGTAAAACTTGGCTTTGAATCAGTAGTTGAATCGGACTTCGCTGTCCGGATATCAAAACCTTGGACTGTACCATCTTCAAGACTCACCTAAAAGAACAACTAAAGTTCCATAAGTTTGTTTTACTCTAGTCAACCAACCAGAAATCATGTCTACCAAATTTATAACAGTGATGATACTCCCTGATCTGTTTCCTTAAAAGAATGCTGGGAATATAAAAAAAAATGTAGTAAGACAACCATAGATGAATGGATGAAGAACGCACCACAAATGAATGACTACTATGGGGATCCCACGCCAAGCTTTCCACATCAGCTGTGACAGACCACTTATAACCAGGATGTGTAGGTATCCTGCCATCCTTCTGAAATGCATAAGAGTATTACATCAAAACAGAGTATCTTGGAAGCAAATAAGAAAAAGTAGTTTCTCGCAGATATCCAAAGTTTTAAATTTTTATTATTTTATTATTTTTTATTTATTTTGAGTGCTTAGCTATCCATTTGGAAACAAGCATTACAGTTCTCAATTCTAGTAACTGAACCTTAGACAGCAGAATAGAGCAATATTATTACCAGGACTATTGAATGATCAAAAGATCCACTGAGAAGAACTTGTGGCTCATGATGATTCCAAGCAACTGCTTGAACCTGTAAATAGTAATATGAAGTTGCTAAGTGTAACAAATAGGCATTTCTAGTGCTCTAGATGAGCATCATAAGAATCAAAACAAAAACAAATGAATCTACCATAGCACAGAATTCAAGTAGAGTTCCAAGGCACACGTAGAAAAGAGCAAGGCTATGCTACCTTGTCTGTGTGATGCTCCATAGTAATATCACATTTTCCAGCAGCCACATCCCAAATTTTGACTTGCTTATCAGCACCAGCACTTGCAAGTATATTCCTACGCTTGGTTCATTCTTTATTAGCTACCACAGCACTAAATTCAATATAAGCATTCAACAGAAATAAGAAGAGAACTGGACACCTTAAGATTTAACAAACCTGAACTGTTTGTTCCAGGCTAGGCCAAGTACAGAATCAGTGTGACTGCCTTCTTTGTACTTGGTTGATGTCTAACACAAAAATAAATAAATAAATATAATCATTTATCAGATCTGTAATTCAATGTAACACTTACAGTCAGACTAATTTAAAAGGGTAAAACACAAGGTCAAACTTGAGTAAGTAGAAAATGAACCCAATCCACTACGAAGTGCGCGTGAATAATTCAGCTTAACACTAGATGTCCATAAAAGCAGAGAAACTTCAAAGATAATTTCTTAATTCTAATTTAAAGATGAAATGGATAATTGTGAAAGTATATTCACAGAATTCTATTAGACTTACGTAGATGAACTGGAAGAGAAGTTCATATCTGCCCCCATTCAAAGCATTTTCAATGCCACAAGAAAATCATGCTTCATTTTCAGAAGAATTTCAGAGAAGTCCATGAAAACAGCACATGCACTAAACTACACTGGTACAATTTCACAAATGCCCTATGCATATTTTATGATATAGTCATAAAAGCATGAAATACCCCAAGTCAAAATATTAAACTTGTAACAAAATGTAGTACCAGACCTTTCCTTTTTTCTTCTTCTGAACAGCACCACCTAAAACTACAGATGGCTGCACCTCATCAATCTGAGAATATAGAAACTATTAGAAATTCTGCAACAACCTATCAATACAAGACATAAATTAAACTTTAAAATGTTACAAGATTCAAAACCCATCATTCACATACAATGTCCACGTCCCATATTTCAATTGATGGTTCCATTGAGCCAACAGCTATAAAGTTCCCTGCAAAATTAAAAATATTTATGGATCAATAGGATAATCATGATAAATACAAAAAGACAAATTGCAATTAACAAACTGAGAACCGGATGAGGCAAGTTATACTTAAAAACAAATATAAACTATAAAATACCAAGACAAGGTCACACCAGGGAAGTTCATATGCTTCATGACAAGGGTACTAAGTGCTGTACCTTTTTCAGCCCCTTTAAGTGGACAATCAAGCCATGCTGT
This sequence comes from Macaranga tanarius, assembly GCA_949673435.1. Lineage (NCBI taxonomy): Eukaryota > Viridiplantae > Streptophyta > Magnoliopsida > Malpighiales > Euphorbiaceae > Macaranga > Macaranga tanarius. The sequence continues at coordinate 16,012 of CATIWO010439355.1, forward strand.
GCATAGGGGGAATGCTGATAGGACAATATCATGGTGAACATACATGTTTGAATCACTGTCATTTGATTCCTCATATATCCAAACCTGGCCATAATGACAGGTGCTTGATTAGACATAGAAAGCAAAAGACCAATCTCTCATGCAAAATTATATACCTCAAGGTGACTGAATTCATCTTCATTACGAGCACAAACTATGACTGCATCCTTTGGTTTAACGGTCATGTCCTCAAGCTCCTCTGAATCTTCATCCTACAAAAACTCGTCCTACCGTCAGATGCCAAGGATACAGAATTCTAGTAAAAATTGTAAGAAAGTTGTCAAACTTACATCTTGATCCTTGAGATATGGATCCATATCGTTGCTTGGGTAGTAAAGGTCACCAAGTCCTCTACTAAACAACTCAATACCTGAGACGCACAAATACATCATTAGTATCACAACATTGACTCGAGATAAATCAAAACAAATTACAAAGAAATTAATCAAAACATGTGTTCATTGATTTAATGAGAACATTATTTGAAAATATAATGTTAACATTTAATTGTAACCCCAAACTACACCAAAACAAGGGATCATGCAATGCTTTAGTTTATCAAAAACAAACTTATCACAAAAAAAAAAACGTCAAACAACAGATAAGGGAGGCAAATTTAATATACCTTCATCCTCCTCGTCATAATTATCCATATCGAGTTCCTTCAAGCCATCAGCTATGTCATCAAATTGAGATGTTGACTTGTTATTTTGGGGAGCTCTACCAAATGCATCTGCCACAGATAATGCATGTGTTACTTTATTAGTTTGCTTGGAATTATCAACTTCCGTACCTTCATCATCCTCCTCACTCCCACTATCTCCACTGCATGAACATAAACCACAAAAAAAAAAGAAAAAAAAAACATGAATTTTATCCTTTTATCATAAACATCATAGTTTTCTTTACAAATATCACAAAACACACAACTGGAGTTCAAAAGGCACATACTTGCAAATTCAGTGAACATGTATAATAATAATGGTTTTCATTTAAACTAATTCTAGACACCCAACGAACAACAGTTATGTGATTCTTTGCAACCAAATCAATTCATCAATAATAATAATAATAATAATAAATAATTGGATTACCTTCTATCTAAAGCACCAGCCTTTATCATCTCCTCAATCTCCTCCTTTGATGGAGGCTCTGCCACTGCTGGGACAGACTTTGAAACCCCTTTGGGTACCCATGAAACTGCTGCAATCATTCTTCACTTCCACTGCTCCTTATCTATTTTAACAACTAAAAAACTATAAGAAACGAATTTAAACGGACAAAAACTGAAGAATTTTAATAGAATCAATACCCAGATATGTCTTTAGACCTTTATTTTAGCTTCAATTGATCACTGAGCTAACCCTAACGCTCTAACGGCGTGGGCACAGCTGTGGGTTGAACCGGGATGCTTTCTTTTATTAAACGAACCGCTCCTACTGATTCAGAAGCCTCCCAAATCCAATCACACCTTGAGTTTACGCATACGGCATATCACACTACTTTTACCGTTATATTGACATATTTTTATTTAACAAATAGTATTAGTTATAAATGATTATATGTATATATACATTAATTTTAAAATTTAAAATATATTTTTTATCTTATATATAATAATTTAATATTATAAGCTCAATAAACTTATAATTTATTGCAATTTTTTAGTAAATTTTCTACATGAACAATTACACATCAATTTTTCTTTTTTTAATGTTAAAATTTTGATTTCCTTTAAAAGTAAATTCATGTAGTACTTTTTAATTTTTTTATTGAAAATTTTAATAAAAATTTTTAAATGAATTATGGTAATATTTAATCATAAGATAACAGCAATACTTTTCTCCACTTTAACAACAAGGATTCTTAATTAATTTAAATTAATTTTTTTCTTATTCAACTTTAATAAAATATTTAAAAATAAAAAAAAAATTATTTTATCTAATATAACATAAATACCACTATCAAAAAAAATCCTATACAATATTTTTTGATTTATGCCGATATTTAATTATTAGGTAAATAAAATTTTAGTCAATTTACTTATAATTCTTTTCTTATTAAATTTTAATTTAATTAAATTTTTAGAAATAATAAAAGTATTACTTTGTCTATATCAAAATACAATATTATAAACTTAATAGTGTTTATAATTTATTACAATTTTAATAATTTTTAATTTGAATATTTATAAAACACTCTTTCACCATTTTACAATACTAAAATTTTTCTCTATTCTAAAAATAATTTTACAATATTTTTAAAAATATTTATCATCATAATTAAGAATAAGATAATAAAAAATTTTGTTATTTATTTTTTTTGTTAAATTTAATAAAAGCACTATTTTGTCTATATGACAATCCAATATTGCAATCTCAATAAATTTATAATTTATTATAAGTTCAATAAATTTCTATTTGGAAAACTAAACATATTTTTTATGATTTTTTTAATATTCATGTTATTCTCTACTTTGAAAATTATTGCATGTAAGATTTTTTTATTTTAGTTAATAATTAGATGATAAAAATTTTAATCAACTTAATTTCAATCCTTATTTAACTTTAATAAAAAAATCTAAAAATAATAAAATACTATTCAATCTATAAAACTTAAATACTGCTCTCAAAAAATTATAAAGTCTACTTTTAAAAACGATTATAGTTAATGGTTAGAAGAATCAAATATTATAGTTAATTTAATTTTAATTCTTTTCTTATCTAAACCTTTATTTAATAAAAATTTTAAAGATAATACAATTTTTATTTTAAATATAATAAAATTTTTATTTTATAAAAAATATGATGATATTATAAATTTAATAGAGTTATAATATAAAAAACGGCTAAAGTGGCAATTCGCCCCCTGAACTATCACTCAAGGTGCAATTAACTCCAAAACTAACTTTTTGGACTATTTAGCCCATAACTATGTAAAATTTGGCAATTCACCCCAAAATTAAGCAAGTAAATTACACACATATGTTATAGCAAGTGAGATATGTAGAATGACAATAATTTTTTTTTCCTATTTATCCCTAACATTAAATTTCATTTTAATTAAAAAAGATGTTGCCTACCATCACTACCACAACCTCCACCATCCAACACCACCACCGTCATCACTCAACACCGCCTCAATTACCATCACCACTACCTGCACTCAATACTACCACCGTCATCACTCAACACCGCCATAATTACCATCACCACCACCTGCACTCAACACCACCA
>CATIWO010439376.1:0-20443 GCA_949673435.1 Macaranga tanarius
TTAATCATTTAATTTGATTTTTGTATTATTTATTTTAAAAAATTATGATAAGAAAAAATAAAAAACAAAAAATAAAATGCTTATGATATTAAAAATTATTCATAAAAAGTAAAAAAAAAAATTATTATTTTTTATAATTGGTGCAAATTTTTCAATGATTTACACAAATTAAAAGGTAAAGAGTGATTATAAAAAAATAATTGACTTTGCTAAATTTTTTTAATGCAAAAAAAAAAAAAAAAGGAAAAAGAAGTAAGCTCAAGCATAAGTAGTTTTATAATTTAAAACATCAAACCATGAATTTAGATTAGAAAAAAAAAAAAAAAAAAAAAAGCTTAAGAATGGTAATTAATGAAACAATAAACATTCTAAACAAAGGGTATTTATGTAATTTGAAATTTTACAAAAACAAAAAGGGAGTGCAAAAATATCCAAGCTTATACTTTTTTATAAAAATTATATTATAGATATATCTCAATTGAAGTATTAAAAATTATTATAATAAATATATGATGAAATACATAAAATAAAATAAAAACCTTATAGATCATTAAATTAAAAAAAATATCACTTTTAATAAATTTGGAAGGTTGGTCTAAAAAATATGAGAAATTACTATCTACTTCGCATATATTACATTCTATTATTGGAACATAAAGGTGTAGTCTCATTTTTATTGGCCAAGTTCAAAATATACATATAATTTATTCAACTACAAAGCATAACACACTTTATATATGCAAGAATTTCAATATATATATATATTAAAACTTTTATATTAAAGATAGGAGATTTCTCCTAGTAGTTTAAAAAAAAAAACTGTAAAATGTGGCTTATGAAGAAACAGAATCAAATTAAACATAGATATAGTAGTAGTTTTAGTGGATTAAAAATTTCCTTTTCAATACATGGACTCTTCTCTTCCTCACATTGTGTCTTTGTGTTTGTGCATTTTATATATATACGCACCAACCATTGTCTCTTCTTTACACCTGAACCGTTGCTAGTGCAAGAAAGGCACTTGTTTCTTTGCTCTCAAGTAATTGATCATGCCTTTTTTCATCGGAGAAACTAAACGGCTACTGTCCTTTGAAGAAATAAAGATGAAGGCTGCCATCTGGGGTAACTCGACTACTATCACCTTTTCCATCACTTCTGATTCCACCCATGAACGAATACATATGCGGGAACCCGATATTCGCCTCGGCTCTGAGGCTATATCTATCATGACTGCTAATGTTCAAGTTGATGAACAAGATTTTCTGTCTTCCACCAGTGATGAAGAGGCCTATTCAAAGATTTCTGATTTGCTTGCTTCTTTAGATATCAACCCTAGTGATAAGCAAAGTATTGGTTATATTTTAATCAAGGAGGCGCGCATTCTTTCGCGCAGGAATTCTTGGTCTGGTTGCAATAAGTTGATCAATGTGGAGATGAAGTTGATAACAACATACTGGTGGCAGAGTACTGCTCCTGCAAGTTGCTCGTCGATTGCAGATTTGGAGAAAGGAAGGTTCGAAGAGTTTGCTGGGGAAGAGGAGGATTGCTGTGGTGGTGGGAAAAGTTGCTCTATCTGTTTGGAGGAGTTTCAGGCAGTTTCAGAGGTCAAGCGCATGCCTTGTTTGCATATATTTCATGGGATGTGTATTGATCAGTGGCTAAATAAGAGCCATTACTGCCCACTCTGCCGCTTCAAGATGCCGGCTTCTTGTGTTGATTTCATGCAGTAGTGATTTGTATGTATGCTACTTTTTGTGCTTTTTAAGGGTCAAGTTGATGTCAGCGACTGTAGATCTGTAATAAATAATAATCTATCATCTTAATAGTGTACTATATGAATGCACGGTGCTTGCAGGAAAATATGTGACAAAATTAGCTTCTCTTTTTGGCAAGAGAATGAATGATTTCTGCATATTCTGAAATTTCTAGCATTAAGCAATATTGTTTATAAGGGATTTGCATTGTCATGAATTACACAGAGACACTAAGAATTGAATTCCGCCATACACAAATATATTAAAAGTTTCATTAAAACCATCAACTATCACTGCGACAGTTAACGAGCAACAACTAAGAAGCTAATTTATGTTGAAAATTAAAAGCTTCATTAGAAAGGGGTACCAACTTCACTTCTTGTTTCGGCAGGACTGTACAATGCAGACCTGTTTCTGGGTCTGTTTTCTTCCAACTGCTTCACAACTTCATCTATGGTGGGTCTAACTGAAGGCACTGGTGCACAACATCCCATTGCGAGTTTCAATGCCTGAACCAAACCTTCTTCCATTGGACTCCTTATCCCCTTCAAAAGTTCTGCATCAAATACTTCCATCGTTGTTTCCTCCAAAACTGCCACTTTTACCATTGCAGGCAAGTCCACGAAATCACCATTTCTCCCATTTTTCCCAGGTTTTTTGCCAATTAGAATCTCTAGCAGTAGAATTCCAAATGCATAAACATCTGTTCTGGAATTGCATTTCTTCATCCTTTGAAGCTCTGGTGCCTTGTATCCATCACTTTTTGCAAGTGCGACTATTTCATCAGCCACAGATGGAACCATCAGCTTGTCAAGCCCAAATTCAGTAAGCCTGGAAACAAAAAATTCATCCACAAGCACATTTTTGGATCTCACATTCCCATGGGTTATTGGTGTCTCAAAACCTGTATGAAGGTATGCTAGTCCCCTGGCTATGCCCAATGCGATCTTGTGCCGCCTAGCCCAGGTTAACACTGGTTTTCCCGCTTTAGTTTCTGCAATTAACCAGATAACAATACAAGAATAAGGAACATGCATTTTAGTCTCAAGTTCATAAAATACCAACACTTATTAAAGAGATTAAGTTATCATGCTCTAATGCCAAGAAGCAATGAATTGCTGATAATGTGTTAGATAGGTTTGCTCTTTGTTCCTAACAGACAAAAGCCAACTGATATTCACAAAGGTTGAAACAAGGCAGACCTGGGACATTCCACTTTCCAGGAATGATAGATCAATGGACAATTTGTCTGCACAAGGAGAAGAAAAATGCCAAGTGATTTGACAATTGCAGAATATGAAACAAATTACTTTGGGCCAGTTGATGGGCTACAGCCACTCTAAGATAGTTATCGCATAGTTTGGAAACCAAGAGCTTGCACTTATTAGACCTTGATTAGTCAATGCAGCTAGATTGACATAGCCATCAGCTGTGAATTAATAATTCTAATAGAGTTGCAACAGTAATTTTTTGAGTCTATATGCTGAAACGGTGATGCTTCATTGAGCATGTCATGTGACACGGTCGCAACCGGAAAGAGCATGTATCATGGAAACATAGCAGGCTACAAGTGAAGCAGTGGTTAAGCCTAAGTTCTTCTTTGTTTAGAATTCTAGAATAAAATGAGGTGTGGGCTGCAGAAGATATGTCATTACAAAATTTAATTGAGATTTGAGAGCTCCTTACGAGTTCCAACCGCTAGGTAACATCTTTGTCACAAATCAGAAATTTTAAGCATTTAAATCACAATATGTTTTTACAATTCAAGGTCTATAGTGATTCAACAATGAGAAAAAGGTATCAATCTACAATGAACTCTACTTTTGACATAAAAAGGTGGCAACGATATTCAACATGTTCATATAAAGACACAGAAACAAAATGCAGAGGAAGGGCAAAAATGAGCATACCATGCAAAAGATCATAAAGGCTTCTATTTGGAAGATAATCATATATGAGTAACTTCTCCCCTCTCTTTCCCTGGTAGAAAGCTCTCAAAGGAATCAAATTCTCATGTCGAATCTTCCCTAATTGCTTTATCACTGTTATGCATGAACTTCTATCCTTGCAACTACCTTCTCTCAACAATCTCAAAGCAATTGTGCCACCATCGCCAAGCTTTGCCTTGTATACAGTCCCATAAGTAGTCTTCTCTGTAACCTGTCCTGTCGCATTTAAAACATCCTCTAATGTCAAATGCTCACCTCCTTGAAACAAAATTAGCTTTCCTTCACTGCCACTGCCACCATTGTCACCACTACCACCATTTTCCTCATCTTCTATTTCATCTAATTCATCTTCACCGTCTTCCCTACCTTTCCTCTTCTTGTTTTGCATATAACCAATTAACAGTGAGGCCGAAACTACAACTCCAGTCATTAATCCAATTACAATGCCAGCAATTGCACCTGAACTCAATCTTGAACTTCCGCTACAACTTCTCAAAGGTAACCCACAGAGACTAGGATTATTCCCTTCAAAAACCTCAACTCCAAACTTTGATTCACCAAAAAGGGGTAACATTCCGCTAAAATTATTGTGTGAAAGATTCAATTTTTCAAGGTTCAACAAAGTTAAACTCTGAGGAATCGAACCCGAAAACTCGTTATTAGAAAGATCAAGCTCCTTAAGCCCTTGAAAGTGAGTTAAAAATTCAGGAAAATTCCCTGAAAACTTATTGCTACCCAAGTCAAGAAACTGCAAATTGTTGCAAGTAGAGTTGGGCAATGCAGGTTCAGGAAGAGACCCAGACAGCGAATTACCATGAAGCTTAAGTGAAACTAATCTCTCACACAAATTCCATATAGATGGAGGCAAAGCCCCACTAAACAAATTGTCACTCAAATCAATATCAGAGAGTGAAGAACCATACCCAAGTTCAAGAGGAACAGTTCCACTCATAGAGTTAATGTTAAGATACAAACTTTGAAGCATAGAGAGCTCACCGAGCTCTCTAGGAAGTGAACCAGTGAGATTAGCAGAAGGGAGCTGAAGAGAAAGCAAGCGCAAAGAAGGGTCTTTATAGAGTGAAAGATTAGTCCATTGTGGGGCAGAAACATCATCACAAGAAAGAGGAAAGCCATTAGAGAATACCCATTTAAGGCCTCTCCATTGGCATAAAGGAACAGAAGAATTCCAAGAAGAAAGTAAAAGATTTTCAGTGTTACCTTGAAGTGAAGCTTTGATCTTTCCCAGAAGAAGTTCAACATCTGTTGAGGTAGTAACAGCAGCAGCAGAAAAAGAAGAGGACTCATTAAGAGCAGTAGCAGTAAAGATTATAGGCATGAAGAAGAAGAATAGAATGTGAAGAGAGAAAAGTTTCAAAATCGCCATGAATGAAGCAAGCAACAAGGCAGTGAGAGAGACAGAAAGGGAAAGCTGATAGTACTTTGTTTAGTTCTATGAAAAGGGCTGTTTTTTTTCTTTGGTAAACTGAACTGAGTGTTGACTATGAGTGATGCCTCTTTGGCTCTGTCTGATAATTCTCTCTTCAAACAAAAATTTGTATGTTAATCTTCTGAACCCTTCCTCATTAGTACTAATCCTAAAATAAGAAAAAACCAACCATCAACTTGGGATTTTAATGCATTCTTCTCCCTTAAATTAAAATTATAATATGATTATATTAAATTAATTATTTCAAAAATTAATAATTCAAATAAAAAATACTAAACATCTAACACTTAAATATGTAATATATATTATTTTAAGTATTTTACTGTCGATCAACAAATAAATATATTACAAATATAATTATCAATGAAAATATATTCAATTTTTTATATTAAATTTAGTTTATTTTCTTTGTTAATCCAAATTAAATTGAAAAATATTTTAAAATTTTTTGGAGGGTGATAATCTAGTGACACAAAAATGATTTTATCATCTAAATGGGTTGGTACGATTCATATACAGTGTCTTTGAGATACTTATATTTCATATATAAATTTTTAAATTACACTTGATTGAAATTTTTTATGAACTCTGAAATTGGTATTAAAATGATAATATTGTAAACTATATAATATTTATAACGGTGTGAAATGATTACTCTAAAATTTTTTGATTTTTATTAAAATTAATTATCTCTTAAATTATCGGTGGTTCTTTATTATTTTTTATTTTTTTCATACATAATAATAATAAATATAAATTTTTTTTATTTTTTATTTTTTAAATTTTCTTTCATAAAGTTTTTAATACTTTCAATATGATTTTGTTGCTTATTTTTTGTGAATTTTATATTTCTCTCCATTTTGAAATTTTTGTTAAAATTTCTACACTATAACTCAATTAAAAATTAAAAAGTCAAGTTATAAGTAATCAATGCTACGAAAATGGAATTGTAAGTCAAAATAGCTATATTAATGTGATTGAAAAATAACAACAAACAATTTCACGATTTAAATGAGAATTTATTTATTTTAGTACTTTTATAATTTTACTTTTTTTATATTGTAAATGTATTTTTTCTTTTTTAATAAATGAATGAATATTTTTTCTCTAAAAATATTAGTGTTATAATGATGATTTGATTTTTAAAAAATTAATTATGACTCTATGAACATTCCACAACGAAGAAAAATTCATAGAGTAACCCTTACAAGATTGGTGCACCTTACAATACAAGAACATTGAAAAAGAAAACATAAATATTTTTTTTATTCATTAATTTATATAAAATTATTGTCTCTGCTTTGTGTATTTTATTTATATAATTAAATTAACTGCACGCTCTATTCTTTGCAATTGCACAATTATTTTTGCAATCTTTTTCCCAACAAAGGAGAGAAAAGATTGATCACCACCAACACCAAGCCCTGTCCTTTTTTGTGTGATGTGTGAGGGCAGGACTATTTTACTTTCGGTGCTCCTTATATGATAACCGTAGGATGGTAACGGCGTTTGACCATCTTTATTGACTTCATGATGTGTGGTTGGAGAGGTTTGAGATTGATGGTGGCGATATGTAGAGTGGAAGAGTTTGAAGAGAAGGAGCCATATGATATGGCTATGGCTATGGGTCAGAGTAGAAAAGCAAACTCATGAAGAAAAGGAAAAAGTGAATGAATCTAATGTCCACAATTTAGAAGAAAAGTGGGACCAAATGATAACATGTTCAAAAAGTTATTTACTTGAAAAATATATTCATATATTATTATCAAAAAAAAGATGTAAGATATTCATATATTATTATCAAATACATATATTCTATGACATGTTAGATAGTAATTATTAAAACTTTCATTCAATAAATATTATGAGCTTTATAAAATATATTATTTTTTAAAAAAATTATTTAGCTTGAATTCAAAACCTCCATACTACTTTAGCTGCATACTAAAATCAATAATAAAAAAAAAAGTTATTTAGTATTGTGTATTAATTTTTTTTACTAAAAATCTTTGTCTGTATTCTCAAAAAAACATAAATATATTTGTCTGTATATATAAAAATAAACAAACAATGATAAAAATTAATAAATGAGAGATTATAATTCATTTTTATTAATGTTGATAGCTTAATAATTGTTTTCTTATTTTATAAAAAAAGTTACATAGATATTTTAATTTTTGAAAATGATAATTTCATTCCAGTTTTTAATATTGAATATATATATATTTTTTTAGTAATTAAGTTTTTAATCTAAATAAATTGTGAATTTTTTTTAGACCACTAATATTCAAAAACCATTAAACTTCAACTAATTTGATTTAATTTGGGTAGAACCATAAAATAGTAAAGATCTTTCAACAATTAATTTAATGTGACTGCGGACACTACAATTCAAAACTGAGACGTTGAAAACAGCCTATTACCAACCCTCGTACAAATTGTGACAATTTGACTACTACATCATCATATTAATTTTTTAAATAAATGAATAAGTAAACTAAGACTTTCAGAATAAAAAATAAATATTATACATCTTCTATAATCTAACTTGAATATCCGGATAGCAACTAATAATCATATGAGGGTGAACTAAAGTTGAAATTTAATCTATTTATTTATTTGTTGTGCATCATTATTTTAAGGAGGAATCACTGTGTTTCAATTAATCTTTCAAGGAGTCTAAATTTTATAAAAAGAGATCAAATTACCTGGCAATAATTTGTTGAAACTATTCCATTTATATTCTTAAAACTCTTTTATTTCGAAAAGCCATAATTAAGACATACTTTAAGCAGAAAAGTTAACGTTAATAATGTGTACAAAACATGCCATTGATTAATGATATACAGCTAGCAAACACAAAAATGATATGTTCTTTGGTTTTTTATTTTTTTTATTTTGACAAAAAAAAAATTTATAAGTTTCTAAGAGGAAATGATATCTTTTCTTGATATTTGTAATAATTATAAAAGTACTGCAAGGAAAAAAAATCATTTAGAAACACTATTCCATATATCATTGGGGATAATTTTTCTTATATTCTATGGGACCTCCTCCACTCCAATTATACCCTTCTAAATGAAAAGGACTCTGCATAAAAAGAATAGGCTTTTTTTTTTTTTTTTTTTTTGGTATATTATGGCGGTGGTTAAATTAATTATCATGAAATAATAGTGACTTTTATTTAGGTAAAGATTAATTAACTAATTAATTAAATGATATTGTTTTGAAGTAAGATGTTTTCGTTGGTGTCTCTCGCAAGTAGTTTAATTGATAAAAAATGTGAACATTTAGTCGGTGAGATCAAAGATAAATTTATCGTTTTTTTTTATAGTATTAAAAACTAATTACTTCGGAAAAATTTCACCTAATATTAAAAAAAAATTTTGGTTGGTAGGATATATCATGTCATGCCATATTTTGTTTTGTTTTGTTTTTGTTGGCATCTCACTGCTGAAACTCACGCCCAGTCTAAGGAATCATTAGCTTCCTTGAGCATCTTTTATTTTGTCACTAATCTTTTGTCTAATGATCTTTTCGACCTTAGTTGAATCCTTCTATCCTATTAAATATCATGAGTGTTTCTTCTTTTCCTTTTTGCCTATTTTGACCACAAATAATTATTTATTTTGATAATAGATAATAAATTTTTTTTGTCTATTCATTCATAATTGGTAATAAATAAATAAAGTGATATAAAATTTAACTGAATTAATCATTAAATTTTAACGGAATAAAAATAATTTTTAAAATTAAGCGATAGACTTTGAGTTCAAAACGTCATTTTTCTCATTAAATGATTAAATTACAAAAATAAATTGAATTATTCGCACTTCAAAAGATGCAATATCATGGTACTATAATTCTGAATGAAATTATGAAATTGTGAAAATTTAAAAATGGTAATCCAAATTTTATATAAAACTATTTAGAAATAGTGTATGGATGGAGAATTAGCATTGAAGCATTTTGACTTTGTGGGAATTAATTTGATTATTGATATTTAGACATGTATGGCAATTGTTTTAGGCGTTATAGGATGATGATGGCTAGACATTAGTATTTAAGGGTGAGCAGTCCGAAGTTCAGAAACCAACTTGAGATTTTTGAGGAATTGTAAATCCAATTGATAACCAATAAATTTATCAGTGTTAGGGAAGAGGAGAGTATTCACTCTACCATGCAAGTAGATTCTACTCCCACCTACGGTAATAATTCAAAAATAATAATAATAAGCTCCTGGAAGTTCCATCATAGGACCTTCATAAGAGCCTCAGGCTACCCCATTTGATGTAAGCCTCATACGCCATGACAATTTTACTTGAGCACAAGCATGAGAATTAAAATCAAAGTCCACCTGAAGCTGAAAAAGTAATTATTATCTTCACTGATACTTGGAGTACCAACTGAGATTTTCAATCTTGGGTAGGAACTTTGTTTGGCATGCTGGAAACATAGTATAATTAGTTTTTTTTTTTTTCTTTTCTTATTTTATTCACCTGCAAAAGCTAAACATACATGATAAAAAAAAAAAACCATTGACAACACCACAGTTTGGTGCAAAAGCAAATTTCAAGCATGCCCAAAAGTGTTTTTTTTTTTTTATTATTATTTTAAAAAGAAAGAAATCCAGGCAAAGTTCCCAACTTGGTAACGTTCTTGGATTCCATGCTCAAAATAAAATAAAATCCTACATGGTACTACATTTTTGGCACTTGGAATCATTGTCAACTGAAGCAATTATTTTTCAGGATGAAATTATGTGACTAATGCTAACTATATTTGATTGCATCACTTGTAGATATGTCTTGAATAGCCAAATCCCTTCATTGCACTAAAAGATTATAGGTTCAATTCCACACCACCATATTGGTGAAATTCTAACATTTAGGCCTAATGCATAAAACTTGCTAATGAAAATGAGAGAAAAATCCTTCATAGTATTGTTTCTGTTCTGTCGTTCAACAAACTTAAAATTTAATTGTTCAACTTTATTACCAATAATCCATACAAGAACATTCTCCATTTTCAAAATGGTGGAAACGCATCCGGTCCCTCACAACAATTTTACGCTTGTATATTTCTGAGATTAGCTTAATTGAAGAGTGACAATCTTCACAAACTCTTAGATTCTTAACAATCCGAAGCCGAGTTTGAGGGCTTGTACTAATTAATCCAAAGGCAATAGCGATCTTCTCACTATGATAATGCAATGCACTTTCTTTGTCTTCTTCATCCATGTTGAGCAGCACTTGTGTTGTATTTGGTCTGTAACCTGCAGTCCTCAATCGATTCGAGATCTCCTCGAGCATTGAATGGATTTCTTCAGCTCTAGGATGGGAATCATCTTCTACAAGGAATTCATGTATCACACCATCAAGCTCAATCCAACTGCATCCAGGGTCTTTCCTGATATCCAGCTCTTTCATTTTCAGCCTCACCTCTGCAACGCCATCCCAATTTCCTCTCGAGGCAAATATATTAGATAGAGCTACATAAGATCCACTATCATTTGGAAACAAATCCATCAAAATCCCTGCTACTCGTTCACCCATCTCAATGTTTCCATGCATTTTGCAAGCACCAAGTAAGGCTTTCCATATCACATCATCCGGTTTAATAGGCATATTTTGTATAAGTTGTTCAGCCTCTTCTAAAAGCCCGGCACGACCTAAAAGATCAACCATGCATCCATAATGTTCAATCCTAGGTTCTAAACCAAAAACATTAACCATGTTATTGAATAATGAACGACCCTCTTCAACCAGACCAGCATGACTACAAGCGCTCAGTAGACCAATAAACACAACATCACTAGGTGTGACACCAGCTTCTTGCATTCTCCTATAAAAATCAAGAGCATCCTTTGCTCGACCGTGCATAGCAAGCCCGCCAATTATAGCACTCCAAGTAATAACATTCTTTTTATTATGCATACCCTCAAATACCTGAATTGCCTTGTCAATGCTTCCACACTTTGAATACATATCAATCAAAGCAGAACCAAGCACATCATTGATCGCAATATCATTCTTCTCTGCATACAAATGCACCCATTTACCTAATTCAAGTGCACCTAATCTTGATATAGCAGGAAGAACACTAACCAAAGTCACATAATTTGGTGATATATCTCCCATTTGCATATCATGAAACATCTCTATTGCCTCCTTAAAATACCCATTTTGTGCATACCCTGAAATCATAACATTCCAAGACACAACACTTCTTTGAGGCATCTTATTAAACAACTCCCCAGAGGCTCTAAGGTCACCAAGCCTAACATACCCATCAATCATCACATTCCACAGAACCACAATACCCTCTATTTTCCTCTTATCTCTAGCTAAATTACTACAATTATCATATTCAAAAACATGATTCCTAAACAAAACATGAGCATCATCCATGACTCCACACATAACATACATTCTAACAAGATTACTAGCAACAAACTCATCACTATCCAATCCTAATTTAAAAACAAACCCGTGAACCTGCTTCCCTTCTTGAAGCCTAGCTGTTCTAGCACAAGCTTTTAACACAGAAGGGAAGGTGAATCTATTAGGTTCCACAACAGCATCACTACACATTTGGCAAAATAACAACAAACCCTCTAATGGGTTCTCACTATTATCATTATCATTATCATCCTCATCAGTCTCAGAAAAAGCTCTGATGATAGTGTTCCAAGAAAAGCAATTGGGTTCATGCATGTGGCTAAAAAACTTACGAGCGTAATTGAGGTCACGGCGCTTTGAGAGACTCAGATTTTTTAGGATTTCTGCTGCAGCAAGTGGGTCTTTGATAAGGCCTGTTTTGATGAAGTGGGCATGGATTTGATTGAGCTGTTTGATGGATTTGCATCTTGAAATTTGTGGGAAAAGTGAAGATGGATGCGTTGATGGAGTGGTGATGGTGGGTTCATAAATTGTACAGTTCATTGGGTTTATTGAACTCAGTGGTTTACAGTTGAGAACTAATTTTTCAGTTGTTGCCTGTAGTAGAAGTGTGGACAAATGGTGAATTTGCACCCCTAACTTGTGTTGTAGATCTCAACAGCTCCTCAGTTTCAACTTTTTTAACAAATTAGTACTAAAATTTTTATTTTGGTAATCATACATATTACGCAGTACGTCATATATTACCATTTTAGCACTCAAAAATAATACTACCTTCCAGTAAAATGAGGGACAAAAATATAATTTTATATATTTATTTTTTTATCGTACGGCGCGTCACGTATCAATCCTTTTTATTTAGTTGTTGGTTACATCCTATTTTTGATAGTCTTATATTTTGTTAATGAACTATTAGATTGTGTTAATTTTTCATTTTATTGAATTTATTTTTAAGGAAAAAAATCAGATGATCACATTAGAGATTATGCTCGGCTTTAGCTTGTTTGAAATTAAAATTGTACTGCTTGTATTTTCTTTATATCAATAAATTTTTAGACAATGAAAAATTTCTATATGCATAAATGCATACTCTGAAAGAGTATTATATATTTAATGACAATTATTCTTAAATAATCTAAATGTAAATAAGAAAATGTTGGAATAGTTTAAAATATTTGTTGTACTCATAATCAATATTTTTGCTCATATTTTCTGGATGCATTAAAAAATGAAATAATTTGCTAAGAAAAATGTTGTTTTCAGTCAATTTCCTTGTTTAAAAGCATATATCCATTATCAAAATTTATTTATTCTTGTAAGTTTATAAATAAGTTGGTTTGAACCAAACATGGAGCATGTAAAGATACATTCTAAAACTATTTCAATCAGTTTTCTAATAGAATTGAATTGATTCAGTTTTTGCCCAAAAATTATTTACTTGAAAAAGATTAAAGGTTTGTTCTCAAAAAGAAAATGGTCAAACAGCAATATTTATGTATAATGATATGAAAAGATAGTATACATCTCTATGACTCATCCAGCCTTCATGTCAACTCTTGGCATCAAGCAAAGAAGGGGGAAGCAAAGAAAACCGATCAGCAATTTATGGTTAACAGGGCAGGGCCCATCATTTTTGTTTTTAACTGCAGTTCAATGCATGAAAACGATATGCAAAAGATAGTGTAGGCAACCAAATTAACACAGACGGATTTAACCAAGGTATATATAATCATCTTATGCTGTGAATCAGTCTTCAATACATTCATGATTCATGCATATAGGTGAATTGCAATTGAACTAGTCCAAAACCATTAAAGTGACCATCCCACAAAGAAATTTATGTACAAATTGTAATATAATTTGCGGCTTAGCCAAGAAGTTTGGGGTGACTGAATTCGTGAACCCAGGGGACCATGACAGGCCAGCTCATTTTTCTTCCATTTTTATGCTATGTGAAGTTTGTATTATGAGTTATTGATGTATACAGAAAATGGCATAATGCTACTGTTATTTCCATAAATAAATTGAAAGAAACCTGCAAGGAAGTAAGTTCAGTTGCAATGTTGTAAAGTTGCGATGTATGTAAAGAAAATGGCATGATGCTACTGTTAATATATACGATGTTTACTGCTAGCTTCAAATGTTACCCCTCAAATTGATTTTCAGGCTTTGCATGATTCTCAAAAGGATAAAATTATAAATTTGAACAAAAATACTTCATGTGTATAGAAATATATCTCAATATTTATACATAAATCTTTTCAGTTTTCCCATTACCTACTCGCACCTCACACGGCATGCATAATGCATGGAAATTGGTTGATCACCTCATTACCTTCCACCTTTACTTGTATTTCTCCATTATTCTTCTTGCTTCTTCTAAAGCGTCGTCTGAAGAATTTGTGCTTCCACCACCACCACCACCACCCCCCTTCGGCCCTTGATCTTTGTTCAAAGCAATGAACACGAAATATACAAATCCCATTGTGGCCTGTGCATCACACATAATGCATAACTAAATAACATCATAAATAGAAACACCTCACTCTTGAACCTATCAAATAATTCCAAATTTAGGTAATTTCAGTTGTTAACCCCATCAGAAATTGAGTGATGTCGTGAAACATGCACATCACATTGGAAAGTAGCAGCCTGTCAACATGTTCTCAATTCTCAATTCTTATATCTTATCAGCGACTTATTGGCAAGAATCGACAATTTTGAACCATTTCACATAGATTCTTGCAACTAAAACTTAAAAAACAAAATGAAACATACCAGAGCAAAGAAAGCTGTAGACAGAACTGACTTCAGGACAAAGAGTGAAATGGACAATGCAACAATTGTTACTGAAATCCTTGCAATTGGCCTTGGTACAGAGTCCTAGAGCAACACAGTAGAAAAACAAACACAAGTTAAATTAAAGCACAACCTTCACCAGCAGAAGCTAGCGTGAAAAGGAGACAAAGTGAACTTACAGGCACCAGGTTAGTTCCTGCATCAATACCATCCTTCCCAACCTTCCATACAGTTTGAACAACTATTTTGCAGAACATAAAAAGTAAGCCCATTATAATGCTTAGAAAACAGCTACATTGTAACTTTCTTAAATCAGCAACACGTCCAAATCAGTAATCATAAATGTCTAAGCAGCCACTAGTAACAGAAATTGAGCTATTTCAAGAGAACCACTGATCTCATTACATAACAATTAATCATAAACTTTAACATCAACCCACATTCTAACAGTTTGAAGCCAATATTTAATCAACACACAACCAAGAAAAAAAGATGCAAAATTTATCAGAAAGTTGATATCTTTATTTGCTAATCTTTAGCCAACCAACAAACAATCAAGAAAATTCAAATTAAGCATCTACATTATAAACAATTAAAAATAGTAACCAGTATAAAACTAAAATCAAAACTTAATTTACAATTTTTTTTTTTTAAAAAAACTGAGCATACCTTTGAAGAAATTAGACTGCAAAGCAAAAATAACAGGAAAGGACCTAGAATTGGGGGATATGGGCTTGCATAATTTCAATTTAGGAAGCAAAGATGGGTTCTTTTTAAGTTTTAAAAAGGAATTGGAAGAAAGAAACTGAGAGGATGAAGTGAAAGTTAGGGTTTGGTTTTTGTATTGTTTTGGAGAGTAGCAGTGAGGTGAAATTGAACATAAACAACTGTCAACAATGGCTAAAGAAGAAGCCATCCAAAAATTAACAAAAAATGATTTTTTGGGTATTTTTTTCTTTAAATAAAAAGTGTTAGTTTCAATGTAAAGAATTCTTTTTTGTTACCAAGAAAGTGGGAAATTGGATTTCGGCAAAGATATTGCCATCAGAATCCAAAAGCTTTCCTCTCTGCCTCAAAAAAAAACAAAAACAAAACAAAAACAAACAAACAAACAAACATTCATTTAAGATGAGGCCCAATATTTGAAAGAAATTTTTATGTCCAACTCTTGAATTGTTTGGGCTTGGCCCAGAACTTTTTGCATGTAATTTAAATTTACTAGTAAAGAGAGGAGTAATCGATAGATATATATATATATATATATATATAAGTCTAACTACAGTGCAAACAGTTGTATATATACAACTGGAATTAAAACCGTTAGATTAAAATTTAATTAATTATAACTATTGATATATTTTACAGGTATTGATACACCAATATAATCAATTATTGTAATTAAATAAAAAATAATTTAACGGTTGTAATTCCATTTGTATAGATACAAACGTTTGTACCATAGTAAAAACTTATATTATATATATATAGCCAAAGGGTCAAATTGGACCCTCAACTATGTGCCAAAGTCAGGATTAGACTCATATTTTTTTTATTCCCAACTGTAACTTTTTATGTCAAATTTGGTACAAATATGACCTTCCTCCAACAGTTATAAATGGACATTAAATTAAGCTGAGTTGGCATATTAAAGGCATTTTTTATTTTTTTTACTCTGCAACACATGATGAGTGATGACCCTCCTCTCCTTCTCTTCCTTTGCAATTTTTCTCCTATTCCTTCTACAATAAAATCTCAATCCAAACTCCAATTCCAAATTAATAATAACAAACAAACCACACCAAGATTAGATAATAAAAGTTTTTATTGCACATTAATCTATCCATCCCACCACAAACCAAAGTAAAAATCTTGAAGGTTGAGGAGGTGAATATTGGAAGAAATTAGGAGGTATTACCATATATGGAACAACAACACCATAACTATAGCTGCAAAAAAGTTACCCCGCCAATAATTGAGGTGTATTGTTTTGTTCCTTCAAATGTATGATTTTCAATTTTTAAAAAATTCATCATCATAATCTCACACACACACACGTGTGTGTGTGTGTGTATAATAAACAAAATATTGAGATATGAAAAGAGATTTGGAAGGAAAGACCCGAATTTAGTTTTTTTATATTAGAACAAGATAAAGAAAAAATACTACTCATGGTTTGCAAAGGCAGGTTAAAGAACGAATGGAACCCACCAATTCTCTGACCAACATAAAATTACCCCACCAAACATATCAATCATCATAGCCTTTACATATGTTGTGTGTTTATTTGAAAGATAAATTGTTATTTGCCTCTAAGGTTTGGTTTCTTTTTAGATAAGGGTTGTTGAAAGAGCAGAGAGTGTGATAAAATTGAATGAAATCATACACTACGCTAGGAACCAGATAAAAAAAAAAGTTAATCAACTTTAGAATCCTTTCTACATCTCTTTAAAAGAAGAGCTTGTTCTTAGATGTACAAGTGATTCCTAATGATGAAATAGAATTCACTTTTGGGTTGAGATTTGAAAAAAAAAACTAGGGTTGAATGTTTGTTAGTGTTAATTTGAAATTAGGATAGGAATTTTATCACAGAAAGGAGAGAAAAATTGCAAAACGAAGGATAGGGGAGAGAAATTGCAAAAGATAAGGGGAAGCTTCAAGATAAGTGTTGGCGAGTAAAAACAAAAAAAAAAGGACCCCCACCATGCCAACTCAGCTTAATTTAATGTCAGTTTATTTTTCTATTAGAGTAGGGTCATATTTATACCAAATTTGACACATAAAGTTCTAATTAGGAACCAATATATATATATATATATATATATATATATATATATATATATATATATATATCCAATCCTGATTTTAGCATATAATTAAGTGTCTAATTGGACCCTTTGGCCTATATTCAAATATTCAAACTTGACTTGAGATCAAATTTGACTCGGTTCAGTAAGATATTTTTATAATATATATAAAATAAAATGATAAAATAGTGTGGACACATGGTTTAGTCGGTCCGCAAAGACAAGTTCAATGATGAAAAATGATAGATAAGCCCAATTTGCCAAGGAACTGAATTCAGGCCCATTTGTGGAAGACCTTAAATTATGACCCAAACCCATCAAAAGAGACTAAACCCAAACATATATCTCATCAAACCAAGCCTAAGAAGTTGGTCCACATGGCCCAAACCACACAAAAGCCCATTGAAGCCCATTTTCTTCGTTGAGGCGCATGTCTCTTCAATAGAAAGGCGCACGCCTCTTTGCTGTAAAGGCGTACGTCTATGTCAGCAGAGACACACACCTCTACGACATCTATTGAAAAAAAATATAATGGCAAAACGTGGATCGTTTCATATTCTGCAACCGAAAAATAATAGCAGACGTGGGTTTAATGAGGATTAAAAGAGGGTAATTCCTCTATGAAAGGAGGGGGATGCTCTGGAGCAGGGGTTAATAAGCATTAGTAAAAGAAAACAAAAAAACAGAGGGAAAAAAATCAAAACCAGAATCAAAAATCAAGCACAAAAAGGTTTAAATTCAAGTGTTTTAGAGGCAGAAAGGCAATTCAGAATCAATCTGAAGGCAAAATACTTTCAAAAATCAAGCGTCCTAGTAATTTCACCTTATTTTTCTTATTTTAATTTTATTTGTTTAATTTTCATTCAATTTTAATTTTTTGGATTTGCTTTTAAATTCTTGTATTATAGCATGTAATTTTGATTGTTTAGCTTATTTATGCTTTTGCTTATTGTGTAATTTGATTAATCGGACATTGTGAATCATAAAATATAAAGTTTAGATTCTGCAGAAAATCAAAGGGCGTGTGCCTCCTCGTAAAGGCGCACGCCCCTGCAAAGAGGCGCATGTCTCTATATCAAAGACACACGCCTTTAGTGTACGGAGGCGTACGCTTCTTCATATTGTCTGATCATTTAAATTTTTTAACCGTTATACTCTTAGGGTGGTACTGTGCATAGAGACGCACGCCCCACCTTTTAAAAGGCACATGCCTCTGTGACATAGAGGTGCACGCCTCTATGTCCAGAACATTTTTTATTTATTTTTTTACTTTCTTGCTTTTCTTCATAATTTCTTTGTTAATTTCTTTTGGAGATATGATCGATTTTTATAGTGGCAGAACAAGTCTATAATGGATCATTTTCATTATTCTGATTTGTTATTTTGAATTTATTTACTTGCTTTCCTTTAACTATTGTTGTAACCGGGATGTAATTCATTTCTCCTCCCTCCATTTCTTTGTATGTTTTATTTCTTTATTTTATTTGCTTGAAAAGGGTTGTAATTCATTTCTCCTCCCCTATTTCTTTGTGTTTGTTGTTAATTTTGGACATTTTTATTGATTGTGGATGGTGAATGAATGTTAAATTGCATGAATTAGACTAATAATCAAACTTGGACCTATTTGTAAAATTTAAAAATTGTTTGAGTTAAAACAATCACTCACATGTAATTAAAGGAATAATTAAATAATTAAAAATAATAAAATATAAAATACAAACGGAGACCGATCGCAAGGTCGGGTGGGCCATTCAAAAAGTCCATATCCAGTTTCCGGACCCAATCTCTGAGGACGGCTGCTAGGCTTCCTCCGTGGAATCCAGTTGTTGTAAAAGTATCCCGGGTTTTATCCGGGTGGCGACTCCCAATTCCAACCAAAGCCTGTAAAAAAGCCCAAAGTTGTATTTCTAGTGGGCCCTAAGCCCACACAGTGCCATGATCACCGAACACTTGGGTGCGCGCTGAACCCCGCCGCCTATAGTGGCGACTCCACTGGGGATAGAGAAATTGATTTTAATATTTTATGTTTTATTATTTTTAATTATTTAGTTATTCTTTTTGCATTCACTATACCATTTTCACATATTGTGCACATAGTCCCTATTAAACCGACAATAGTTATTATTTTGCTGTCTGTGCTTCATTCAAACCGGGTGGTGGAGTATATAGCTATTGTCACTCACAGTGCAGTACAAATAAGTATGTCATTTGGACCTTTGAGTGGGAAGACGGAAAAAAGTATATAATAGATCGTGGGAGCTTTTGACTTTTTCGAGACTCAGCTCATGTAGTGCCTTAGCAAATACCTTTGAGTTTTCCCTCTAAATGCATGTATTCTATTACCATATAATAATCTCATTCATAAAGCTCAAGCCCAATAATAATGAACCATTTTAGATTGGGCTTTTGCCCTTCTACTTTAGGAGCCCGTTATGTTGGACTTTATTTTTTATGAAAGAAATATACTACTTATTTATTCTGTCTCGAGAGCTCATGCATGTACATCGATTTTATTATTTCCTATTGATAATTAAAATCCAGATCAAAAATTATAAGTAAGACTGACTAATAAACATGTGTGTGGGAGTAGGGGTGTCAAAACGTGTTAATGGGTCGTGTTCGTGTCGGGTTGACCCACTCTGGTGACACGATTAGGGTCAACACGAACACGACCCATTTATTAATCGTGTCAAATTTTTCAACCCTAACACGACACGAAAATTAAACAGGTTACACGAATACGACACGTGTAACCCATTTATTTAAATGGGTTATATAGGTCAAAAAATTTGACACGACCCATTTAACATGTATAACATTTATCACTTATCAAAATATCATTTTTTATTTAAAAAAATAATAATATCCATAATCTAGCAACTATATCAATAATTCACACAATTTTCATAAAATCTAGCAAAGTTCATATGTTCTTATAAAATAAACATAAAAAATAAATATAGATAAAAAGTTAATAATACATGCCTAATACAAGTACCATTTCAAGTCTTTCAAATAAGCACAAATGAAACTTATAAATACAAGTTTAAATTTCAGAATTATTAGAGGAATGAGAAGGAATATCTTTATCAATCTCAAAAGGCTCTAATTTAAGCTCAATAATATCTTTTGTAAGTTCTTCCAACTCCAATCTCTTTGCATCTACAAAAAGCAAATAAAAAAATGAATTAGCCAATTAATTAGTTAAAGATACATACAAATAACTCCAAGTAAATAATCATATACCTAAATCTCCAAACAACCAATCTCTACTACAAACTAAGACTTC
>CATIWO010439380.1:0-18582 GCA_949673435.1 Macaranga tanarius
ACAGTGGGGAAGTAGCTAGCTTTCATTAACAAAAAATAGTAGGAATGTACAAGTACTAAAATATTCACTCTAGAGATTAAAATCTCACTGTACACATTGTGTCTACTACCACAAACTACACAACATACCTACATTGACTGCCCCAATAAGTAAACCTACTTGCTTAAAATAACTACAACAAATAGAACCAACAAACACCAATTCATAACTAAAAAAACACAACAAAACCCCATCTTCCACTTGTATTTCGCACAACAATCTCTAGCAGCTTTTATGTCATTCCTTAGCTGCAAGCATTCCAGCTTCAATTCATTAAACTCAGCCTGGTTCCTTCCATCACAAACCATACACTTAACTACATCAATATCAAACCTTCGCCTTGCATTTTCTTCAAATAAATCCTTTATCACCTTTGAGGCTTGACAATCAAATGGTTCGTCATGCCATTGGAAGTAATCATATCCTCTTCTCTCTGCATTATTATTCTTCCTTTTTTGTAAATTAAAATACCCCTGTAAATACCACTTTTGCATATTCAATCTCAAAACCATTAAAATTCAAATAAACATAACTTACCTCATAGCTAAGAATACATGAATAGAATCTTCTCCCAGCATTCTTTTCTGTCCAAGCAACCCATCTTGGTGCTTTCAAATTGCAATTACAGAACTTCGTCGGCCCTTCGTAGTTAAAATTCGGACCACCCGCTGGTATCACACGCGTTCCTGATGATGATTCATATGAAGAAGATGAAGATGCTGACCTTCTGTATGCTGACATTATGAGTTTAATTGTTTATTTAGGGCTAGGGTTCATCAATTTTGGGGAAAATTTACCCAGCTTTCCCTTTCATATTATTTTTGCCATTATTTTAAATTTATCATAAGCGTGATGTGCACGCATTGCAGGAGCTGAGAAAATGGGTTTACGGGGCCGAAAAATAGAAGTTATGGTCCTAATTGGTGGAAAAGTTGGAATTAGGCCTATTTGAACCTCGTACACAAGTTAAAGGGCCTAGCTGACCTTTTGTCCGTGAAATATGTGTTTTGGTAAAATTGGTATATGTCACGGATTTAAATTATAAGTGATTGTTATTTGTTGGAATTAGAAGCATGATTTATGTGTAACTTGAATAAATAAAGCCTTGTTATATATATATCACTTAATTAGTTCTTGAGAAGTGATATATATATTGTTATATTAGTAATTGCTTATTGAGTTGCAAGCTCACCCCCTTTGCAACTATTTTTCAGAAGATAGTTAGTAAGAGCTTGGCGCTTGATTAGCTTGTGATTCCGGAGGGTCAAGGTGTTCTTGGTGAAATCGACTTCCATCCTTATAGTTATGCATCACTTACATTTTGTTGATGATATTGTGAACATTTGGACTATATGTAATATTTGTGTTGAGAATGTATTATGCAATGTGCGTATGTATAGTGGATTGTGAAGTTTGTGTATATGGTTAAGAATATGCAAATATATGTATGATATTTGAGGGAGTTAATGTATATAGTTGTGATGAGATTGCACTATTTGATGTGCATGAAAGCAAGGGTTGTGATGTTTACAAGAATGAATTGTAAACTTTGTGAATGTGATTGAGATGGTGCAAGTATATATGTGTATGTTATTTGGAAGAGTAATCCATGCTACATTGGTGCATTGCAATTCAAAAAGCATGTTGTGTTTGTGCAATTGTGTGTGAGAAGCATGGTCTAAGATGTTTTGTATGTGTAAGAATTGTAAAGATGATGAGTTTATGTATATATTTCAAATAAGAGTTTGTGTGTGTATACATATATATATATATATATATATATATATATATATATATATATATATATATATATATATATATATATTCTCATTCTCAATTATTCAGGTATTAATAATTGTAAAGCTTATGCATTATTCACGTTTTTTGTAAGGGCATAATTCTGCCATTTTGATACTCTTTATCAATTGCTCATAATAATTTAGTCTTTTTGTCTGAGACTCAGTAATATATGGTATTCCAGTATCTTTTAAGCTCTTTAGTTCAATTATTATCAATTCCTAAGGATTAAACTCGTTTCCTAACATTTCAAATGTTCTGGAATGTTATTCTAATGTTCAGTTTACGATTACGCTTCAATTAGAATAAAAATAGTCAAAATACGGTACATTACAGGTTGCAGAGGTGCCTCCTCCGTACAGGGGCGCCGCCCTCGCTGAGCGGAGACGCCGACTTGCTGATGCGGAGGTGCCGCCCTCGCTGAGCGGAGGCACCGCATCCGAGGTGCGCAGGCGTCACCACTACGAAGGGGCGCGAAGGCTAGTTCGACAGTAGTAGTAAAATTCAATCAAATTACAAGTTTTCAACTCCCAAAAACTCATAAATGACACAATCAACACTCTTAAACATATATACAATATACATACCTCACAAATATGTCTAGATCTAGTATTTAAATACCAATTTCTTATACTTAAACCAAAAATTCAAATCAAACATAAATTTGAAATAAAACTTCAAAGTTTGATGCCACTCACAACTTTCTCCAGCTGAATCTGAATTCTTCTCCTTGCTGATCCGAAATCTCTTAAGCTTCAGACAACCTCCTTCTTTTCTTCTTCCTTCTCTTCTGCCTTTTCTCTTCTTTTTCTTCTCCTTTTCTTCCTCTTCTTCCTTTTCTCCATACTTCTTCCTGTAGCAATCCAACCACTTCTCTTCTTTTCTCCACTTCACTCCCTTTTCTTTCCTTTCTTTTCTTTCTAATTCAATTACTTCCATTTATTACAATCACATCCTAACTTCTCTTTCAATTTCATCCTTCCCAAATCTCTTCTAACATAATTTAACTTTATTCTTATATTTATTCTTATTATTCCTTACCACAATTTAAAAATAATATTACTCTTAACTACTTTAATTCAATACCATATAGTCCACCTCTTCATTATTTACCCAAAAATAATAACAATCAACACCAATTAATACCAATTTAATATAATAAAATAATCCTTAATTATCATCAATTTAAATTAATCCGGTTCAAGGACACGGATGTTATACTAGGTCTATAAAAAAATATTTTTTAACTTTTCTTTGAATTTTTAAAAATTAAAAAATATATTTCTATAAATTTAAAAATTTTAAAAACATCATAAATATATGTTTTGAAAATAATTTCATCAACTCTTCTTGTTATTAGAAATAATTTTAATTAATTAGTATTAAAGTTAAACTTTTATTTGATTTTTAGGATTTAATTGCCATAATTTTTTTAAAAAAGATCTAATATGACTGAAATATATCAAATTAAAGTTCAAATGGGACGAAAAAAATATAAAAATTAAATATAAACTTCAGGGATGAAGTTAGGGTCCAATTTGCACCTTATCCATAAGTAACTATTCCCATACTATATATTAGAAAAGTCCTTATTGATATAAAATGTAATTATTGTTGTTAGTCCAAATAATTTTTTCAGTTTTTTATAACTTTATTGAATAATCACACTAAACATACTCTTTTAAATTTTAAACTTTTAAAGCATCCTAAATTTTATTTTTTAATTAAATTGAAAATTAAATAATTTAATTAGATTTAATTTTAAAATTAATAAGTTATATTACATGTCATTAGTTTAAAAAATAATTCATAATACTAAAAAAAAAAGTACATAAATATGTTAAAGGTAATCATGGTTAGATTCTTGACTTCTAAAGTTAAAAAGGCAAAACTCACTCTCAAGCACTTCAACTTTTACGTTTTATTGCATCGAGCCTTAAACTTTAATTGTGTTATATTAGACCCTTATATTTTTATTTTTGCATGTATTAAGGACTTTTTAAAAATATTCCATCTCTAAACTTGTGTTAAAAATTCAAAATGCTCAATTTCAATTTCTTTTAGCATCAAATTTCATTTGAATGGGGCATAGATCATCAATGATATCTTGCTCCATCTCCGGTGAAAACCCGCCTATGTAACTCATGAAGTGTAATCAAAAATAGGAAGAGGAAGATTTGGACTAACAAGGGCATCAATGCGTGGTACTTTAAGTGGCCACCCCCACCTACTGTTACGGCTCGAACGCCTCCTAAAGAAAAATAGGGAAAAAAAAAAAAAACTTTGAATAAGAAATAGCTTTGAATCAGAAATAACGATACAAAAAGATATAAAGAAGAAATGGGAGGACAAGGCCCACTTGTACATGTGGATTCAACCTAACGTTTTTGTAACAGTATTAAGTTACAAAGTTGAGATTGTGTTTATATGATCTAGTTTGCAAACATTTGGAATGAATTTAAGCCAAAAAAAAAAAAAAAAACTTTTAAGAGCTTATTTGAACTCTGGATCAAGCATGGAGGGTCTTAATGCACATTTTCCCAATATTATAACACTAATAAAAATTATAAGACGTATTAATCCGTGTTTAATTTTAATAATATTTGTAGTTATTAATTATATAAAATATTATTTATTTTGAAATAATTTAGTAATTAGATTAATGTATTTTAGTGTTAAATATATTTTAAAATTTTTATGAATAATAAAAAATAATTGGTAATTTAAATATTATAGTTAACTATTAACTATTAAATATTTTGTAATATTTATATTTAAAAAATAAGATATTTATGTTAAAATTAAAATTTTGAGACAAAATTACTAAGAGTTAAAAATATCTAGTCTTTGCCAATGAAACTTGGTATGATGGTTAAGCTGAGGCTCTGGAACCATTAGGTCACAGGTTCAATCCCTATAGGTATATATATATATATATATATTTGTAATAATAATAACTATTAATTGCTTGTAATTGTTTGTAATATTAATAGTTTGTTATAGTTAGTTTGTAATAGTTTGTGACAATTGTAATATCAGTGCTGATATTTACTAACATTGTTGTAAGCTCGCTGTTATGTAAGTTTCATATGTACCCGTCCAAAAAAAAAAATCTAGTCTTTACATATAAATATTTTGTTGATGTGACACTAGAACCCACATCAATTGTGCTACCTAAAATATTATATGAGTACCTCTACACTCAATTTTGATTAAAATTAATTATAAACTATAATTGCTATAAATTTATCAAGCCAAATTTCTTTAATTATTTTAAAAATAGAGTAAATTGTAATAAATTATAAAAATTTCGATTATTTAGACTATTAAACCTTTAAAATATAAAAAGTGGAAACATAAAAAGTGAAGATCAAATGTTTTGATGTGTCTCGGCCTAAAACTTTTATTGAACAGGTATTTCGGTCCAAACTCCAAACTTAGGGGACTTAAATGAGTTCTTATTTAAATGACCCAACAAGTCACAAAGTACAAAATTTAAATTTGATAAAATAACCGTTCAACAAATTTTTTGATAAAATAATATTGAATTAAATAATTTTTTTTAATTAATTGATCTCAATTTGAGGTTAATATGTTAAACTAATAATCTGTTAAATTTGTATTAGAATATATTATATACAAATTTTTTAAAATTCACATGATATATAAATTAATAATTTATTAATATATCTACGAATAATATATCTGATAGTTATATTTTTTTAAGTACAAGTTAAATGCTATTTTTTTATTAATTTAAATATAATTTTATATTATGAATTTTGTATAAAATTAAAAATATAAATATTAGATAATGTATAATATATTTCAAAACAATAAA
Organism: Macaranga tanarius; assembly: GCA_949673435.1. Lineage (NCBI taxonomy): Eukaryota > Viridiplantae > Streptophyta > Magnoliopsida > Malpighiales > Euphorbiaceae > Macaranga > Macaranga tanarius. The sequence goes on from CATIWO010439380.1 coordinate 5,678, forward strand.
TATATTAATAAATTATATATATATATATATATATATATATATATATATATATATATATATATATATATATATATAACATATAAATACTTTTATAAATTAATAATTTATGAATTAATATTTCACTTAATTCATCATATTTTTTGATTGTAAGATTATTAATTTGTAAAATTTCTACTATAACTAATTTGTAGAGAAAATTAAAATTTCAACCCTATTTATCTAGAAGCCAAGTTGTTTACTATCAATTCATTATTTTTTGATTGATATGAAAGATAATATTTTTTTATTATTTAATTGTGATAAAAATAAACAAAATTTAAATTTAATTGGAAAATTATATTTTCTTCCATGAGTTTTTTTATTTGTAAAAATTAGGATTGTAAATTCAAATTCCTTTATTCTTATTTTTCTCGATTTTCTCAATTCTCTCTTAAATTGAAAAATAAAAAAGAAATTTAACTTTAAAAGTAGTTGAAAAATATTTTCTTTGCTTTAATTGATTTCCAAATAAATTAAATGAAATGATATTAATGCCATTTTTTTTTTATCAAAGCAAATATAAGTTTAACATGTGTAACTGTTCCAATTTATTTAAAACTTTATAAATTTTTTATATTATATGTGTTACATAAAAATATATAATTTATTTAAATTAAATAAATAAAAATGAAAAAGAGAAATTCGAAATATGGAAATGAAGAGTATTTACTAAAATAAAAATTATAAAATAAAATCATATAATAAAATATAATCCAATTATAATTATTAATTTAATAAAGTAAGATTATAAATACTAAATAAATGTTTATTTATTAATTATATAAAATTTTTAAATCAAATTTTTATAAAATTCACTTAAACTAAAAATGATTTAAAATACTGAATTCGAATAAAGATGATGAAAGGAAGGCTAATGAAGTAATGATCATAAAATTGGGACTGTAGAGAATCATGCGTGGTTGGACTAAACAAGCAATGATCAAAATTAAAGTTGTTGACTGAATCCGAGCTGGCATTATTGGACCCACATCCAAAGCCCTTCTCTTTTGACTCCAAAAAAAAAAAAAAATCTATATCAAATTCCTAGTTGATTGATTGATTTTTTTTTTTGATTTATAGTAGATTTAAATTTTAAACACATGAAAAATGGATTCTATTTATTTATATGATCTATTTTGCATTTTTTTTAAATAATTGACCTATATTATATTTTTTTCAATAATTAAGTGCTATCAGATTTAAACTTGAATTTAGTTCAATAAAATAACTTAATAAATGAGATTATATTAATTAATTTGTATAATTAATAATTAATTTTTATATTTAATAAAACTAGATTAATTTATGGTTTATATTATAAATCATTTTTAAATTTTAAGTATTTTAATCTATAGAATAAAACCTATATTTCTCATTTTATAAAATAAAATTATAAAATTTTTATTTTAAAATATGACATTAAATGCTCATTCCATTATCTTTTTTCTTTTGTACTTATTATGTTCGTCATTAAAAATATAAGTTAAATTATTTTGTAATCTTGAATGAATTTAAGTTATATTTATAATTTTAAATTATAAAAAAGTAAAAAGATTTAAATAGAAAGACAGAAATACATTTGCAAAAAGAAAATATGCAATGTAGAGTAATTATTTTTATTAAAAATTCAGTAATTTGGTTTCTAAAGAAATTACTAATTCAATAATTAAACTTACATTTAAAACTTTTAATTTCAAATTATATCCTTCATGAAATAGTCTTTTATTTGTTTTTTTTATATAATAATATTACTATGAATCAACATTTTTTACTTTTTCAACGTACATCTTTATATTAATGAATTATATTAAAAACTATTTTTTGATGGAAAGAAGCAAAATTAAAAAAGAAATTATAAATCCCTTTTTAATATTTGTGTTTGTTTTTCTTAAATACTATTTTTAACCTCCTTAATTTTTGAAATATTTAGTAAAATAATATTTTTACTAAACTAAAATATAAAAAGTAGAACAAAATGCTAATGCATTAGATAATTTAAAATTAAATTACTTTTAAAATTTAAGTATAAAAAACAGAATATTATTTTAGAAGAAAATATAAATCTTTCATTTATAAAGTTGAACATACATCTTGAAATTTAAAGGAATAAATATTACAAAAAAGGCACATTTAAAATATATAAAAGAAACACAATCTGAAAAGTTTTTTTCCAATATTTTCTGATTAGATTGACAAAGCACGCAAACTTAAATTCGGCAAGGAGGCACGGCTCAGCTCAACTAATGTTGTTGTCTTTAAATAAGCCCGATCTTTTATATGAACACATTTAAGAAATAATCTTTCAAAACTTCCATTAAGGAAGATAGAAAATACCCCACACATGATGAGGACAAGAACTACTTTCATAAAGAAAGATTCACAAATTCTTACCCAGCGAAACATAATTTATCTAACAATACCAACTATACTGAAATAGATTAACTAAAATAAAAAAATATAGAAATACTGAAAAACTACAAATATAACTATGAATAAAAATAAAAATTACACAAAAGTAAAGAAAAATAAATAATAAAAAGAAAATGAGATGGCTACCATAAGTAATCTATTACTGATGGTGGCCAAGAAAAATAATAACAAAAAATCAAAAAAGATTAAAGGTGAAAAGAGGAAAGTATTAAGAAGGAAAGGATAAAAAAAAAGATGGAGTTTGGATTTGTTTTTGTAACTGATGCAGAGAATTTTAATCACCAAAAGCTCTCAACCATCCAAAGTATGGGTGTTCAAAACCTGGCCGGACCGAGGTTTTCAGCCTAACTGAGCCGATGAAGAGAGTCGGGTCGGTTGATTCAGGTGACAGGAGCAGTTCAGTTGAGTCGGATAAAAAGAAGTCGGTTTGTGGGGGCGGTTCGGTTAGAGATGGCTTCCACCCGAACTTCCAAAGTTCATTGTCCAAAACGGTGCATTTTATAATTATATATATATATACACTTATAACACAAACCCTAACCCTACTCTCTCATTTTCCCTCCTGCAGTTGCCCCCCTTCTCAAACATTCCCCTCTCCTCCTCTGTCTCCCTTGACCCTTCATCCTCTCATCTCCAAACGACACAACCCTTAACCCTAACCCTAATCCTCTCCTCCATCCCTCTCTCTCTGCAGCTAGGGGTGTGCAAAATCGAACCGAACCGTCTGAGTTCGGTTGCTATTTTTCAAGATTCATAAGTTTTCGGTTGGAACCGACCTGACCGAAAAACCAAACTTTGTATAAATTATATACAAAAACAAGTAAGATTAACGGCTATAAGGCTGCAGCGTGGTGGCAAATGATGCATGGGAACCTTCTAAAGTCGGAAGCTCGAATCTGACAGGCGCCAATTCATTTTTTGTTTACTTTTCCTCTCCCTACTTTGAAAAAAAAAAAGAAAAAAATCGTGAAAGTTACACTAACGAGATTCGAACCCGTGCCTATAAGCTACCAAACATGTGATTCAGCCACTTGAACACTATCAGCTCTTTGTTATTTCTTTTCTTTACTTTCTTTATTATTTGTCGAAAACTCGAAACCCGAACCGTCCACCCGCCTAAATGTTTAGTTTCAGTTCGGTTTAAGAGTTTTCAAATTTTTTCCGACCCGACCCAACCTGAACTTCCGAATGCACACCCCTATCTGCAGCCTCCTCCTGCAATTGACACAACCCTAATCTAAAAGCTTCTTCTGAAATGTTTATTCTCCTCTCCCTAGTCCCTAACCCTAACCCTCTGGCCTTTGCCTTGCATCTTCTGTAACCCTCTCTCTCTCTATTTCTTCTATGAAATCGATCTTTCATCTCTCATCTTTTTTTTTTAAATATTTTTGGCCTCCACTTTCGATATTACGTTGATACTTAAACTCATTTACCGGAATAAAACAATCGGTGATAGAAAGTTGAGATCTTGATTGTAGACAGACCAGATCAGGATTTGGTAATGTTTCTGTATAATATTTGTTGTCTTTTTTTGTTAACTTATTTTTGTGGTTGATGAGTTTGATGATATTGGATTTATTGTTGTATATGTGTTCCAGTGTTTTTATAGATCTGAGTATCTAAGCATGATTTTAATTTTTTTTATGTTGAGTTGATTTTTTTTTTTTTTATGTTGAGTCGATTATTTTGTTATTTTTATTTTTATTTTTTTTATGTTCACTTGATTATTTTATAATGCAATATAATACAAAGTCACAATCACAGTCTCACAGACTGAATTAAAGTGGTGGAAGCTAGTAGGTTTAAAACTGTAAGGGTTCTAAGCACTTGGAAATTTGATCAAGAACTTATTAGAACCAAACTTTCTGAAATGCTTATCATTGATGAACTGCCATTTAAGTTTGTTGAGAAGGAGGGTTTCCAAAAATTTATGACTGCTTATTGCCCTAGGTTCAAAATACCTTCTAGATCCACTGTCACTAGGGATTATTTGAAAACCTACTTAGAGGAGAGGCTTAAACTGAAATTTTTTTTGAAAGAACAATATTGTCAAAGAGTTAGTTTGATCACTGACTCTTAGACCTTAATTCAGAGGCTTAACTATATGTGTATAACTGCACATTTTATTAATGATGAGTGGAAGCTCCAAAAGAAAATTCTGTCCTTTGTTCCTGTTCGCTCACATAAGGGTGAGTACATTACTAAGGCTTTAGAAAATTGCTTACTTTAGTAGGGGTTAAAGAATGTGTTCACTATAACTATTGATAATGCCTCTAGTAATGACACTGCAATATCATATTTTAGGAAAAAATTATAGATGTGGGGAACAAGTTTAGTTAGGGAAAAATATGTGCATGTTAGGTGTGTAGCACAAATTATGAACGTCATTGTACAGGATAGTTTGAAGGATGTTTCCAATTCTGTGAAAAAGGTTAGGGAGGCTATTTGATATATTAAGAATTCACCTATGAGACTTAATAAGTTTAAAGAATTTGCTGAATTGGTTGGTATAGAGTCTAATGCATGTTTGAATCTTGATATGCCAACAAGGTGGAATTTCACATATCTAATGCTAAAAACAGCATGTATTTATGAGAAAGTGTTTGAGAAATATGATGAGAATGAATATGCTTTTAGGGCCGACTTAGGTAATGGTGTGCCAGATATTTTTTATTGGCATTATGTGAATAGCATGGTAGAGTACTTGCAACATTTCTATGAAATGACACTTAGAATCTCTGGTTCTAAGTATGTGACTTCGAATGCATTTTTCAATAAAATTTCTGACTTGCAATGTGTTTTAAATGAGCAAAAGCAAGCTAATGATGATAGTGTTATTTCTATGGGGCTGAATATGAAAGCTAAGTTTGATAAATACTGGGGGGATTCAGATAAAATAAACTTTATTATATTCTTTTCTAACATATTAGATCTCACAAACAAACTTGAATACTTCGAGTTCTCTTTATTTGCAAATGCATGACTAACAAATTGGTAGTAGACTGTACTCTATTGTGAAATCATCTCTATTTGAGTTGTTTGATGACTATAAGGTCATGTACACCTCTGCTACTGAATATAGTTATGACATTCAAATCCAATCAGCCACCCATGTTGACATTACTCACTCAGCACCTGATATTGACTCTGGTTCTTTTTAAAAGCAATTGTTTATATTGAAAGCTAAGTTTAAGAAGCATAAGTTAGAGAGTGGTCTTGGTGGAAGCAAACAATCAGAGCTTGAAATGTACTTAAGTGAGGCTGTAATTAAGGATGATGGTTCATGTGATGTTTTACGATGGTAGAAGCTTAATTCCCAAAGATTTTCTATTCTGTCTCGCTTAGCAAGAGATGTCTTGGCAGTACCAATTTTAACTGTTGCTTCTGAATTAGCTTTCAGCACTGGTGATAGAGTATTTGATGTTTTCAGGAGTTCTCTAACTCTTACGTTGGTTGAAGCTCTTATTTGCACACAAGATTGGCTTCGAATGTTAACCAACCAATTTCAATTGAAGAGTCTATTGAGGGTTGGAGAATCTTAAAAAAGGTTAGATTTATACATATATTTTTTTCTGGTTCTTTCGTTCATTTTTTTTCAATTTCCTCCCATTCTTTTCTAATCTCTTCTTTTTTCCACTTCTGTTTTTTTTTAATAGTAGAGTTACCCCAAGTGGGCATTGGCTCTTCAGTCACCTCATCTACTGCTGCTTCATAGAAATTGTTAGCTAGCTCTGCTAACAAAATCAATAAAATTATTCTTCCTAATCTCTAATATTATACAACTTAATTGCTTATTATGCTTATTCTGTTTTCTTTGCCTGTCTGCTGTTGCTCATTGCTTGCATGTTGTTGACTTATTGTGCTTGTGTTGTTGTGCATGTGATGTGAGTTTTGTGACCAACTTATTCTACAAGTTGTAGTTGTTGTCTCATATTCTCACTTGTATAATTGCATTGTATTATGAGTTTCATTGAGGGAGGCTATGATGAAGCTTCTACCATTACTTGTATGACATTAACAATAATATTTACTTAAGTTTCACTGGTGGCAGATTATTATTCCTGTTGCTTGAAATGTGGCATTGTTCTTTTAAATGACTTGAAATTTAACTTATGAGCCTCTCTTTGGATGTTTAATTTTATTTTATACATGTTATAACTTTTGAAATTAAGCATTTGTGAGTTTTATGACTGTTGCTTATTCACTTTGTTATTGTCTTGTGTATATTAACCATGATTACAAATGCTGGTAACAGTCCATATCAATTGTGTTTTTTTTTTTTTATAAAAATATGGCAGAGGCAATGAGGACTCCTTATTTGAGGCGATGATGACTATTGTTTCAGCAATTTTTTACTTATTCTATTTTCTGTGCGTGAATTTGAGGGTATGATAATTATTGTTGCTTTCACCACTTTCTTTTCTACAAAAATTGAATGCTAATAGGGCAAAATTTCTTTGGTGGCCACCATTTAGACTTTATTGTCTATTTGCTGCCAGAATTTTACATTTAGTATTCATGTGATGTCTTATATAACAAAACCTGAGCCTCAAATTCACATGTATTTTAGTTGATTTTCTTTGTTTATTGTTTTTTTCCTTATATTTCTATTTAATTGTGGTGCACTTGTGCTTTGCATATAGGATATACTTATTTCACTTTGATACTTTTTGGCTTTTTGCTCATTTGCTGCAATTATTTTTTGACTATCTAAACCACCAACATCAATTTTTTTTTAACTCCCAATTCTTCTATGTTGTGGGTGGAAGCTACTGATTGAGATGAAAGCTCGCTTATTTTTTTGGCAGCCCCTCTCAATGTACAACTGAATCAACTGATGAACTGTTGATTTTTTTTTTTTGTGTATATCTTTATCATATAGATACTTGGATAGGGCCTGGTTCTTTTTTGTAAAGTCCATAGTCCATTTTTTTTCTTGCAAATCATGAGTCTATAAGTCCTTTAATATTATAGTGTATATATTTTTTTTTCATTTATTATGCATGTTCAAGCCCAATAAAAATGAGGCCCAACCCAATATTCTGACCCGAAATTAACCGACCTTTTTCGATCAACCGAACCGATAGTTCTTCCTTTTTCAGTTCGGTTGCCACACAATGTCTCTAAAAACCGTTCGGTTTTAGGTTCTTCCCACCGATCCGACCTGACCTGCCCGATGAACACACATAATCCAAAAAAGTATAAAGATCTTAAATTCTTGTAGAATATTTTTTAAAATAAATAGAAAAAAGCATTCTAAGGCTCCATTTATTTGCAGAAAATATTATTCTGAAAAAATATTTTTTTCTTATTTTCTAATATTTGGGTTACAAAAAAAAAAGTCAAAGGAAAATAACTTAAAAATATGTGAAAATGACTTACCATTCTAAGAACACGAAGTCATTTTCTAAGTCTTAAATATCTATCAAATATAAAAAGAGAAAAAATCAAATATAATGTTACAATTTTTATGTAATATTATATTAGATATAATACATCCACAGCCCCCTGCACTTGCCACTTTTTGTCATTTTGACACATCTACTTATAGTTTTGCCATTTCAACACATGAACTTGTCTAAAATGTAATTTTTAAACCCCTGTCATCACATATGGTATGGAATAGCGAATCAGCATATGTTACATTTTAAGGGTTTGACTAGCCAAAACCTGTAAGTAGAGGTATCAAAATGATAAAAAGTGGCAAGTATAGGGGGTGGTGGATGTATTATGTCATTATATTAGTATATTTTAGACAAAAAGTAATAAGTTCAAGTATTTAAATCACAAAATTATAAGTTGAGGTATCAAATTGACCAATTGTGTCAAGTACAGGGAGGCTACGGATGTATTATACCTATTGTATTACTTAGGAAAAAAATATATTACAAACCAAATATTATTAATATTTTTCAACTATTTTTTAATGTTGCAGCCAAACATCAAAAAATATTATATTTTTTAAAAAATATTATATTTTTTGAAAAATATTTTTCAAAGATAAAATATTTTCTTTAAAACAAATGGAGCCTAAACTTCTTTTCATTTTCTTTTTATGTTGCATTTTTATATATTTATTTATGAGACATTGTACTTTTATATTTTTATCTATTCACATATAAAGTTCTTATATTTTATTTGATGCTGGATTGCATTTTTTCGGTTAAAAATTCATTTAGTTAAATATATAATTTTTTCTATATGTTGAATTATATTAATTAAGTATTTAAAATTTTATTTTTTAATAAACAAAAACATTAATTTCAATTTTTTTTATTGAAATAACATTACTAAAATTATTTCAAATTTTTATTAATATTATAAGTAATTTATTTTAAATATATTTTAATAACTAAATATATAAGTGTGTATATATTCTAAAAAATTAGAAGAAAAAATATGTATAATAAAAAAATTGAATTTCTGTCCATCCTATCCATCAAGTAAGAAATTTTTTGCGTTAATCAACACTTTAATTTTTTACATTTACTTCTTAAAAACTAAAATTTTATAAATTTTAAAAGTTGAAGAAGCAAAATATAAAAATTAAATAGTTAATTAACAAAAAAAAAAATTACTGGATAGATAAAGCTAACTAAAATTTATAGTATTTATCTATTAATGAATTTTTTAAAATTTAACTATTAAAATTAAAAATAATTAGTCATAAATTCGCACAATACAAGGATTATGGAATAAAATAATTAAATAAATAATTTTAATAGAATAACAACTAAATAAATTAAAAAAACATTTCACAATAATTTTGTTTTCTTTAATTTTTTTATTGCCATAATTTTTTACTTATAATAGCATTAATTTCGACAATTATTAAGTCAATATTGGAATCTATATAATAATGTTTTAGTTAAAAAGTAATAGTAAATAACTACTATATATCTTTTATTTTTAAACATTTTAAAAAAAATTATAATTTTAATAATTAAAAAATATTTGAGTGATTTGAAGCAGAAAAAATACAGAATTCAAAAGTACACTTAAAATATGAGTATTATTAGGATAGTATGAGATATATATAATAGTATTTTAGTTAAAAAATAATACTAAATAACCATTGTAAATTTTTTATTTTTAAAATTTTCTAAATTTTAATAGTTTGGCACATTAGTTTTTACAGGTAAATACTAAAATATGGAGAGGGACACTTGTCAAATTTTGAATTTAACGATTTTGAAACTATATATATATATGTGTGTGTGTGTGTTGGTACAATTTTTAGCAAATTGGATTTTGCGAGCGTGCCAGGGAAGATTAATTTCCCAAATTGATGAAAACTGACTTCTTTCAGACAATTGCAGATTCTCAAATGCCTTTACCACAATTTGTTTGAGTTCCAAGGATGTAAAAGTTTGTATTTGATTATAAATAGCAAATTGTTATTGGAGGTAATGGTAATTTGACTAAAGGAAATAATAAATGAGCTAAAGGTAATGCTGAAGATAATGATAAAAAGCTAAAGGTAATGCTGGAGGTAATGATAAAAAGCTACAGGTAATAACAATAAGCTTGAGAAAATTGACATTGTATTGAAATAGCAGTAGTACAAACTTTGCTGGAATGAAAGCGTAAAAATGCTATAAGCTAGAGGAAATGACTATTAGAAAATTGCTAAAAATTAAATTTGTTGAGTGTTGATTTGCTGATTGTTGTTGATATTGATTGGATTGGTTGTTGATTCTATACTGCTGCCTTCCTTTTATAGTCCACAAGCTTGGTGTGGAAGCAAATTCCTCTTGAATGCTGCCATGATTACTTTCAATGACTTCTGTAACTTGCACTTCTTGGATTACCTCCAGCAACTCTACAGCCTCTACTTGATTTTTCTGGTTACCTCCAGAAGCTTCTTACTTCAACTTAAGGATTTCTTTCCCCAAGCAACTTCGAAAATGGGCTGGATTCTGATATTGGACTTCACTTGGGCCTTAATTTTAATTGTAAGCCCAAAATTATATTTGGGTATAAATAATGCCCCCGCATATAATTAGCTTGGATCCATCCAATGCTAATTTATATGGAAATTTTCACCATCTTTTCATTTCTCACTTTCAACCTCTTTCACCTCTCCCTATCCTTTTCTCTCTCAAAAAAATTCCTAGGCCCCAGGTATAATTTGATGAATTTACTAGGCATTTTTACCAAGTCGTTCAACATCAACTCTACGCATAGGCTCGGCTCGAAAGATAGTAAAAATAAGCCCAAGAGCAAGCTTTAGATAGGCAAAATTAGGCCAAAAAATATTATGCAGACCTATCTCCATCAGATGATTTTCCCTCTAGAAATTCTCCAAATCAAATTTCAAACTCTGGAGGTAATAAATTCTCTTATAATGCAGAGCCTCCTAAAAATCCTAAAATTTCTTCATCCCTCAAGTTAAATTTTCAAGAATCAGTTAAAAAATCATTAGCTTTTCCTTCCTTCCCCCCTTTCTTTCCTTCCTCTTATTTATTTCCTTCCCACTCACCGGCTGCCTCTTCTTTTCCTTCCACTGTTGCCGCTGCTGCACCGGACGAGGGCAATACCACCGCAGCCGATGCTAGCCATCACGCGACTAGTGCTGTTATGGTTCTTCGTGCGACCGAGACTCCTTCGCTCGACGCTGCCTGCTCGATCAGACCGTCGCACATTGCTGCTGCTCCTCTGCTCATCGTCGCCAATGTTGTCAAAGGTCACAACACTACCGCAGCTGCTCTTCCCTTCCTCGGTGTTCTCGGTGTCTTCAACAGCAAGGAGCGGTTTGCTGTCGACCGAACCAAAGCTAACCAGAGCAAACCATAACTGGGCTTGCTTCTGATTTTGGTTCTTTTCGGGTAGGCTTTGCTAAATTTGCCACTTCTCCAGAAGCCTTTGGCATACAGAAACTGCACTCAAAGTTTATATCAGGAAGAAATGTAAATTTTATTTCCTCTGTAACTTTTACATTTTTTATTTACATGCAATATGCCTTCTATTAAAAATTGTGATGTTGGGCATTGTTGTGAAATTTTATGAATGCATTGCTTCTCTGCATGTATATTGCAATTATTTACAAAAAACTGTATGTTAAAAATATAGGAGAGATGCTGTCTAATTTTCATCATGAATTTCGGTGAAATCTGTACACTTTTATTGTGTAATACAAAATTATTTTCACTGCATTCAAGACTTCTTTTGTATAATTTTGCATAATTGAGCTATAGATTTAATTATTTTAGAAATTGATCGCCAAAATACTTATTTTAGATATATTTGGCTTAGTTAAAGGAAATTAATCTAATAAAATCCTTTAAACTTAGCCAAAAATTCACAGCAAATAATTATTAGAGCCAATTTCTTGTAATTTCTTCCAAGAAATAGCTTCTAAAAATTCACATTAAAGTTTCACATATGTTTGGATATTATTTGATTTATTACCCCCTATAAAATTATTTTTACCAAATATTTAACATTAATTTGCCAAATATATGTGTCTTAACTTCACAAAATTATAAAGGTAATAAATATTTTTCAACATCTTATTCACCAAGAATTCAGCCCATTACCTCCAGTAAATTCTGTTTGATCTATCATTTTGCATTTTCTGTATTTTCTGGACTGTATCCAATTTTGTGCATTTCCTTCAAGAATTCTCTTGGGGAAAATTGGATGAAATGACTTTTTCACATTACTCTGAGCCATTATCTCCGCACTTTCTCTAGCAAATTCTGTCTATTTAAGCCCATTATGCCTTTTTTTATCTGAATGTATGGTTGTAATTCCTTCACCCTTTGAGGAAATAACTTGTATGCACTTCCTTTCACCAAATTCTTAGCCAAACATCATTATTTAGCTTATCACATGATCAATTTCACCTATGATTTGTTTATTTTGCCTATATTAATTTTATAATGGTAATGATCTCACCATTTTCTTTCACTTTTCAGGCAAAATGACTGAAGAAGCTGCTGGTTCTTCTATACCTCCTTCTAGCTCACATTCTACTTATCAGGTAACAATCTTTCTTGTTCTTTACACTAAATTGAATCTTTAATCTCTACCAAGACTTTTTTATGATTGATTTTTCTGAATATGAACAGCCACGACTTACTTTTCCTCCTCTGGCCCAGACGCAAGTCTCAGAGGCTGACTAATATGCTCAGTAAGTCAAAAGATAAAAGTAATGAGAAAGTAGTGACAGAGATAGAAGATGATGACAGTTCCAGTTCCAAAGAAAATATATCAGGTTCAAATATGCCACTCCTTAAACTTTTCTCTTTATGTTAGCTTTATTTTGATAACTAACATTCTAATAGCCGAAGATAGTAAGGATAACTCTCATTCCACACATTCTCCTGAAAGGAAACAGTTATGCAACAAGATCGCAGCATAAGCGTATGCCTAAAAAGGGTGAAATTTCAAAACTTTTACTTGCATAACTCTTCATCACATGAATAATTTCA